>OZ007567.1:3532968-3592968 GCA_963931925.1 Onchidella celtica
AACACAAAGAGGTATGCGACCAGTGATGGGAAATTGTAATATTTTGACTATGTAAACGTGCCTTGTGAGTGTCACGAGTGGAGTGAGTGCAATTAAGGGGATTGCTACAGAGCGGGTGTAGAGTAAGAAGGGCTCACAGTAGACAGCAAGTTAAGCGTGCTGTTGTGAGTAGTGGGGGGGGGGTCTGAAGGAGGCGAAAGCGCTGTATAACTATCACTGCAAGTTAGAAGGTCCGACGGAGCGGACCTGTGAATAAGAGCCCATCGGGCGGACATAAAGGGAGCAGTCGAGAAGACTAGTGGAAGAGTCTTTCCAGTAATGACTGGTATGTAGAACGTTGATTGATTATTATGATTGATGTATTATATTATATTCGTCTATTACCATGATGTGAATAAGTATATGTGAGGAATGTGGAAGTCCTTGATATTGGATATAGCAATGTGCGCCATGAGCGATAGATGAAAGTGAGTTCATGGATTTGTAGCGCGAGTGAGTAGTGTGTACTCCGATGGAGGTGTGTTACCGTAAGATGTGTGGTGAGTGAAAGGTGAACTAGTGGGTGTACGCTTCAGGGATTGTAAGGAGAGGTGGAGTGAATAGAAATGGTAGGGTATTATACCAATGTAATGTTATTCTTGTAGGTGTCGAGGACGGGCCGCAGAGCCACCTCGATGAGCACAGGGGGTAGGCCAGCATAGGGCCGGAGGCCACACATAGGCCAGAAGTGAGGCTGTCAGTGCAGGACAGGAGAAGCACATAAAGTCGTGGCAGTCAGGCCACGGACAGGGACGTAGATATGAGAGTGAATGAGATACTATATTATTGCCATGATGATGGGCAAGTGAACTGATAAGTTGTATGACAATAGGAAGGTGATATTGAGAGACTGCGGTGCCAGTAAATTATTAATGTGCTATTAAGACCCTGAGGGGAGAGGCTGAGGCCGAAGTGCCTTTAGGAGTAACTACCGGATTGTGGATCCGAGGGAAAGTGTGTGTGAGAATAAGGCCGTTGTACGGCAGTGAAGTTCAATAATATAATGTATGTAATTGCGCTATTATATGTATAATTATGTTTAATAAATGTGTGAGTCTGATGGGTTGTTTTGTTAAGTGTTAAACTTGTTTGTTCGTGATTGTCGTCCTGTCATAAACTATTACATCTCCCAGTCTGGGATTTGTGACAGTGAGTGATGTCATACTTTTTGAATGATAAGTATAATGCATAAATATACACTACTAAACGGTATAATGTTCCAGTCAGGACATCCCAGCGGCTGGCGGGTAGGAGCTGTCGACGAAGATTTGCAGCAAGTAATCTTGTCCACGAGAATCTGGTCCACATCTAATCCATGACAATACACGAATTATTCATTCACAAACCATTTCATTTGCTACAATGTCAGGCAAAAAAATTGTGGCGTAACTAATCGATTCAAACGATGTTCGACTATCAGCGACCAATCAGATTTAAACCTATACATTACGCAGCTTGTTTACCACAGGGGTGCAGGACAGATGTCTGACCTAATGTCATTGTCTGAGCCAATCAGCAATTTTGAAAACATGTGAAATTGATGTCACTGAAATGTTGTAGAATTACGTGATCACCATTTAATGGATGCGATACAAGTTTTGTTGTGGAGTAAATGAATTGTAACATGCAGTTCGGAGCTACAAAATGGACTAGTTTGATTTTTGTTTTGGCTCTTGGCTTGTCTAATGAATGCTCTTTCTACCATTTCTAATTTTGGTTTCTATCATGAGAAATACTAATGCCTGTTTTCTCTGGGGGGCCATCCACAAAGTATGTACACTGAATCTTGGCAATTATTTCACATTTTCCTTTCAGATGTCCATAGAAACATCTGGTCATCTGTGAGGTGTTTCACACTTTCCTTTGATATCTCCCATCATCCAAATCTCTAACATTCAACAAAAAGAAAAGAAAATATTAGCACACGGAACTGCTCCATTAATAATAACAATAATAATAATAATAAAAAAAAATAATAATGACAATAATAGACCAATAGTAGTGGAGTATATACAAAGCCCCTGTATCCACACAGTTTGTCCCAAAGCGCTTTACAATGAAATAGCTTTCCATTCATTTGGGCCAGAATTAGAAAAGGGATGGATCCCCATACTTCTTTAACGAACATCAAAGTTGCCAAATTAGGTTGAAATGTATGGACATCAAATCTCTGGGCGGCGTCTAAAGGATTCATAATTCAGTTAAATATGATATCATAAAAGAGATTGCCGCTACCCGAGCACTCCCGTAACAGAAGCCTCGCAGCAGGAAACCATTAGTACCGCCCGCCTTGTGAAATTTCAAGATTTGGCAAAGCAGATCACCCGAGTAGCAATTGGCGTGCTTTTCTATTCTAGCCGGCGAGAATTAAATATTCATATCGCCTGACAATCTGGCATGAGCGATGACTCAACCTTTGGACATTCTTCTGGGAATCGCTAAAACATCACTCACTAATGCCGCTGGAGCTATTTCAGTCGCCTAATCTTGATACAGGACTGTGAGATATTGTGTTTGATGTTACTGACAAAGGCGTCTTTCTTAGTTAATCGTGCTTTCACATGGATAATGGACAGTGTTGATTAAAAAATTTTTTTTGGCTGCCATTGTGACGCCAACATCAGACAAGAAATTGATCGGGCATTTCAAAATGGTCTATGGGTTTGTTTCAGGTGACGTCACAGAACTTGTGCCCCCCTTGCAATTCTGAATTTTATTTCGCCTTTCTTCGGAAATGGTATCTCTACCATTTTCTGTAAAACGAGATCTTTTAGTATGTAGAAGAGATCTAACAAATGCCCACTTTGACACATGTTTAAAATGCATTGTGGCACTTATCAAGCTGTTTCACAGTTCCGATTTATTCTTACTCCTTATCACAGTAATTCACAAACGTTTAACGTGGAATTTCTCAATAGTGTAAAAGGTGGAGTTGGAACAAACACGACCTAAAGTCGCCAAAATTTGTCGCTTTAGTTTCTGAGCTTCAGATCCGTCCAGGCTGCCCGCAGACACTTGAGTCACAGTTGTTACACCCCCCCCTCCTCACCCCCCCCTCTCCCATTATCCCATGTGTGGGTCTTTCTCTTTGCCTGTTAAGCATTTAGAGCCTTACAATATCCAGGGGTCTCCCAAAAATTTCAAGACTGGTTTTTTACCTTTTGTTTTGAGGTCTTTATTTTAGGAGGTTCGCTGCCCTTGGCATTTACACCTCACTTTACTTGTTTTATTATTTCTTGTTCTGGCGGGGGGGGGGGGGGGGGGGGGAGATGATATGGATAAATTTTAATCTATTAATTTCAATTTTGCCCGGGCAGCGGCCTTTCGGCCTGCTCTTTACGATTTCCAACTGCCAAGGTATCTTTAACGTGCGCAACGTGCACACGGGCCCTCCGAATTTTTTCGTCCTTATCCGAGAAGACTAGGTATTCGATCCTACCCCCCCAATAGGACCAGGGACTTGAAAAACACGAGAAAAATCCAATTTCCAACATGCCTGCACTCCCCGGGTTTAGAACCCGGGACCCTTGGCATGAGAGGCGAGCACCTTGCCTCTAGACCACCTTGTCCCTTACCTTTTACGATTGCATGAATTCTTTATATTATATGTAATCAATCTGTAATATTTTAAACCCATTTAAGATGAATAATACGGTCTCACTCATATATCTTTAACGTTTTTTTTGTGGTACGCTCCTGGTTTAACGTATTAAGAAAGGGCCTTCAAGCTTTGAATGACTTCGAGCCTCACGAAGCGTGAACCCAGCACTGGTCTGTTCGATGAAATATGATCCAGGAACGTACGTCAAATCTTGGAATCTAACAATATATGTTTTATAAGATACCTGACCCTGATAGGCTGAGAGAGTTCCAATCTTCCGAAGCCGGCACTGATAAAAACTCCTAGGATGAAAGTTCCATGGAAATAATAAAAACAAACACACCCGCATTACTTTAGGAAAAACCTTACAAAGCGAGAACGGCCAAATATCTTCTGTACTTTTTTAATTTAGGGGGAAGTTTAGTAAGTAATAATTAACGTGTATAGCGCTCAAATCCACCCCCCCCCCCCCCCAAAAAAAAAAAAAATTAAAAAAATTTAAAAAAGAATTAAAAATGACGTGCTCTAAAGCGCTGAACTAAAATTAGAATGAGGATTAACATATTAAGATTAATTCTTCATGCTCTCATTCACACGCATTAACCAAACTTAATTTTCTTTCATCCTCAAACCTCTGAGACCAATAGGGATATCATTCTGTTTCAGAGAAACGGTCCTAAACAATTCAGTTTTGAGTCTATTTTTAAATGTGATGATGTTCTCACTTTTCCTGGTACCAACGCTGGTGTTGTTCTACAAGTTAGGCACACCAATAGAAATTTAATTCCATCCACTGCGCGACAGTCTGACTGCTGGAGTCTAAAGAAGTTTCGCGTTCACTGATCTCAAAGTGTGTGATGGTGGGTATGTTGTTTAACAAAATCTCTAAGACAGTTTCAACAAAGATACTAGCTACACACAACTATCTCTGTTGTGATTGGTGATGCACAATATAAACAACTAGCCGACCCGCGCAAGATAGATCTTGCAAGTTTTCCATGTACTAAGCGCAACCGTATATCTAGATCTAGGCTACATTAAAACGGCATTTGGATTCCATGCTATGACCAATAGAACTTACTGTTACACCACAATTTCACACAGAATTATTTTATTTAATTACCCGCTCAACGAACGGTTTCGTTTCTTGGTGCGGAACCAAACTTCCGCGTTCAGTCGGCGCGTCAAAATTGTATCATTTTTCCGGTTCACTCAAAATGGTGAATTAAAATAGAATGACCGAAAAGATCTATTTTGATAAATTCGGGGACAGGAGTTTTGGTATGTTTTTTGTGACGAAAACCTGGGTATGTAGATAGTGTCGACGTCTGTAAAGTTTGAAGCGTGTGGGCTAAGTATTAACGGAGGAGTAGGCTAACATGGCCTTCAAAGGTCACTTTTATAATAATAGATATATAAACAATAATCCCCCTAAGTATCATGAAATCTCTCCCTTTCAGGGAAAAGTTCTTAAAAAAAAAAAAATTAAAACAAGCAAAAGAGCAATTTTGCTCGAAATGTATACGAAAGATGACATTTTTCATGGAATTTTCTCCGTCACTAAAACGAGTGTATTTCTGTGGTCAAAGACTGATTGTCTAGACAGAGGAGATACAAAAAAGTCTAGAAGCGACGAAAAAAATAAATCTTTGTGCTGATCCCAAAAGTCTGGATGTCACTTTGCACTTTGCTGAATGTCACCATTAATGGGCAATAGTTAACTAACAGTTTGCTCTGACCTCATGCAGTTAGGTTTCAGTGAGAAACAGTAAAAAGAAATGTTATTTAGACACATTTGCAACAGCGCTTAGAACACATTAGGAAGAGATCATCATTCTGTTCACGTTCAATTTAACTATTAACTCTCAGTTTCAGGGGAGACGACAATATCACAGTGAATTCATCAAAAGTTCCATTATAAACCATCATCCTATACCTATTATAGATTAGTGATTGATGTCCTAAAGGCCTCGCGTACAGTCAATGTAATTCCCCAGGCCACCAAATCAAACGCACCAAATTTGACATGGAAACGGTCTACGTGACCCTGGGATTTCAAGCCTTTTTCGTCCACTTTACTCCTGGCAACTTCCCGAGAGTAACTTCACCCCCACCCTTCTTTGAACAGTAATTTCAGTCTACACGTCTACCATAATAAAGCAACTGACAAAAGAAAAATGTTTAAATACGGTACTGTTTTTAACATTATTAGTTATCTTCAAATGGCAATGACAATAATAATGTTATTTCACTATTTTTTGTATATCAACAACTAATGATGGACAAACACCGGTATTTAAAAGATATGTACAATTCCAGAATTAGCAAATTCACTATTTGGGTAAGCGACATTTCCACCCTGGAGGTAAGTTGACCCCAGGTCCGGAACCCATAGCTTAACCGGTCTGTGTTTGGGTAGACTTAGATCGCAAACGGTGATGGGTTTAGGTGAAAGACATCAATTTAAGAAAGCATGTTCCGACGCCAGACAAGTTTTGTGAAAGCAGACACGTATTTAGGACAGTGAGATTACAGCGAGGGAATTACTTGGGCATGGTCAGGGCAGTTTCCAAGCGAGGGCCGAATAGGGAAATCACTGTGGTCTGTCCTCTGTTCCTTCTCTCGGAACCGGACGCTACAGGAAACAGGTCCTCACGGAGAAAGAAAAAGGGCTTGGGCAGGTTCACCCCTAGCAAAGCCTTGGGGGGGGGGGTACTTGTGCTGGTATTAGTGCTGGGCGAGTGTCAAGAGATTTAGATTTTGATATCTAATTAAACGGATCAATCCAGTTTTTCCGGATACGAACGGATGACCTGCTTAAGATTCATAATGCGACCCGCTTCTGACTTGCTTTTAGAAATCTTCATCAGAGGCTCCTTTTGTAATGTTGCAGTTTGTTTTTCCGCCTCGTCTCCACCTTAACCGAACCAAAAAAAAAAAAAAATTCATGTGACCAACCCCCTCCCCCCGGCCCCCGGGCACGGGCACTGACAAATTTGTAGAAAAAATAGTTTGCAATGGACAGGTTTAATGTGGGTATATTATATGTAACACATACACTCTCGTGATGCTCAGTGAGGACCATTTTCAGGGTAATCCTACCTTTTCCAAGTCATCCTTTACAGTTTGACATTCCTGGAGAAAAGTTTGCAGAAAAGTTTCTGTTTCCGGTGCCAGCATTAAGTAGTTTGGCATGGCACCATTTTCCGGTACAGCATTGAATTATCACAGTGTATGTGAGGCAATGCAAGACGCCGAGAAATGTAGATTTTTGGTCAGACCTGTGGCAGGTTCGGCTATTCTGCTTTAGGACAACAAAAAAAAAAAAAAACCGCTCGCGTGTCCGGCAGAAGATGTCTCTATGTTTATCTCATTAACAGACGAGCACGCGACGCACGCTTTCAGCGTTTCCCAGCCATACATCCAGCAGCCACGCTGATCAGCGGACGATGTTTTACAAAATGCGACCTAAGTTCTTGTTTGTTCTACCTCCATTTTCTGAAAAAAAACAACAACAACAACAACTCAGAAGATCATTTAGTATGTAGAAGAGGTATGACAAATGCCCACTTTGACACTTGTTTAAAATGCGTTGTGGCATTTATCAAGTTGTTTCACAGTTACGGTTTATTCTAACTCCTTATCATAATACGAAAGCCGCAAACGAATTTCTCAGCTGTGCAAAAAGTGGAGTTGGAATAAACAAGAATCAAGGTCTCCAAAAGGCATGGACAACCTTTGGTCTTTACCTGAAAAATGTGAAGGTACACAGGACTGGATACTCTCTCCAAAGTCCCGACATACAGGCCTAATGACAGGTTATTTATTTGGATCCTGATTTTTAGAAAACCCTTTCTTGTTAGATCTAAGTTTTTTTGGGGGGGTGGGGGTGGGGGGGGGGGATGTGTGGTTGTGTTATATTTATTAATTAATTTATTTTTATAGCTCCGAGACCGGGATGTAAAGTAATTTTCAAAATCTTTAGTCTACCCCGGGTATCGGCCAAACTTGCTAATTAAAATTCTATTATAGGCCATCCCCGTGTTTGTTTCATCTAAATTTAATTGACAGAGTGAAAATACTGAACTCTCTAGAATTCTCTAGTGTCACATCATTTGACGGTGGCTGGGGTCACTGAGGTGTCAGTACGTGATTTGACGGCTAGAAATGTTGCCGCCTTGTCTTTTCCATTTAACTTGCTGATTCCCTCCGGGCCGATTTATCTGGCAAACATGGCGCTATTGTCTCCCCACTTAGAGAATTCCGCATCAGCAGAATGTTATAAATCAATAAAAGCTCTACATGGTACGGGAACAGGTAAAGCTAAAATTGGAATATTATTTGAGTACACAGTGACTTTCCGTCTTGCTTGAAGTGTGCTTTCCATCAGGTGAAGATAGTCAATCACAACATTGATAGATAAGATAAGAATCACTTCATTCTCCCATAAAAGGAAAGTCACTTTTCACAGAGCGTTTAAGCTCACATACACATACACATATCATACAAATTGTAACAAGAATATAACATGAATATAATATAATACATAATTATCATAACTCTATAACAATTAACAGACATAACTCAAGAAGTAACATGACATGAACCTTAATAATATATGACATAGCTCCAGCTGCAATGCATTGTTGAGTCGAATTGCAGATGGCAGAAACGATCTTCTGTATCTTTGCTTTGATGATACATTATTCTATAGTTCCTGGGTGATCTAGAAATTTGATGAAATCGAAACAAAGGGCGGTAATGTCATTCGAGACAGATACACATTTCTTTACACAGGCATTTTTACGTGTGGTCAGAAGCGCGAGACGGCCACCATCAAGTTTTGCACTTGCCGAGGGAATCTGACGCAGCTCAAGAGGAAGAAAGCCGCGTGTGTTCATTCTCAAGACATTCACCGTTCAAATACGACGTCAAACCGTGAGGGTTTAGTACAATTTGTAATGCATCCGTTTGTGAAAGTGGAGGTAATCACTTCAAGACTAGGCCCGACAGGATCAGAAATACAAAGATCAGAGAATTTGTGGGAACAACACCAGTCCACCAGCACATATAGCAGCAGAGGGTAAAATGATTTGGACCAGGGGTGTAAATCTTTCAGATTTTTTCATTTTGTTGAATTTTGAGGGTAAATTCCTAGATCTAGAGCTAAATCTATCCTTATTTTTAGCTATTTCAGGTTGATTTTGTTTTCAAGATTCACTGATAATAATAGTTTTTCAACAGTTACAAATCGAAACCTAAAAACTACGGATAAAAAAAAGTTAATGTCACAACTACATTAATACTATTGTCACGACATTGGTTTGCTATTTGTACGACGAATTTTCAGAGAAAAATTCTCTGACGGACAAATTTCCTTCACTATCGTTAGTCCGAGAATCTCCGAGGTTTCAGAGAAAAATTCTCTGATCCACGAAAATAGCCTAGGCCTAGCCAAGCGGGGAAATAGATGCAGGCAAGGGAAGTAATTCTTATTGTTTTTAGTTGTAAACAACAACCACCGGGACCTACGCGGCCTCTGGCGTTTCATTTTCAGAGAATTTTTTCAAATGTCATTTACACCCCTGTTGGACACCTCTTGCAAATGCCGATCTGCCAGTCGGTCCATCGTGCATACAACTTGCGGTTCTCTGGATACAATGCCAGGGGAAGACCAGGGAAGACTTGGAGAAGTGGCGTCAGAGAAGCTCTGACGACCCACGGCATTACGCCAAGACAGGCTTCCCACTGGCTGCAGACCGGAACCTCTTTTTACCTGCGACATCCTCGATGGTACGAGCGGAATGAAAACGGCAAAGACTACAACAAATCATTTCTTGTACTGAACCGACGATATGACCTCAATAGGACTGGTTGTTAGCACAAATTAGTACCACTCGGAATCACCTGCTCTCCCCTCCCAGTCGATAAAACAAATTCATTCGCCATACGTCTAAATCATGCCTTTCTGTGAGGTAAAATGTGACAGAATATTTGAACAGACAGCACACACATCCACTCCTATCCTCTCAAAGACACTCACAATGCAAGTTTTCCTACAGAGAATAAGCTGCAACTCACAACAGGAGGGGGGGAAAAAGAGACGAAACAAAAAAAAAGAACAAAACGAGACAAACCACAACTCCCAGCAAACTCTTGCCGATCTTGGACATCCAAACCGCAGCTCGTGCCAAAAAAAAAAGTAAAAAAAAAACAACAACAAACTTGCTGAGAACATTAATTAGAATATTTTCTTTTTGTACATCAAATTTGATTTAACAGGAAAATTCAGGAGCAAAAACTCCCAGCTGTATAATTATTGCCCGAGAGTACAGCGTGTGTTGGACAAAGGATAACCTGATCAGGAAATAATAAACAAAAGTTGTGTTTTGCATTACAAAAAAAACCCATAAAAACTTGGACAAAATGGAACAGTTGTTCGCAAAACACAGGCCAGTCTTGTCGCTCCTGAACAGCGGCTCGCAAACATCTGCAATATTTTATGTAGCTCTAACCTTTCACAAATATCTGACCTCTCGTGCTGTAAATTCTAAAGGCCCTTCAAAACTGCTAACAGAGCAGAGCAGGGCGGAGCATAGCAGACCAGAGAACAGTAGGGTATAACATAGCATAGCATAGCAGAGCAGAACAGACAGAAATTTGGGTGTTCAGACCGGGAGCAGAGTACTCAAGTAGGCCGACGCTAGTGCTCACTGAAGTGTCTTATCCGTTATCACATGATGAGTAGGCCTATGCGTACACTCTCTCAAGTTGAGCAGAACAAGCACAAATAAACGGTGAATTCGGCGCTGCTCTACACCGCGCAATGTCTGAACGCTTTCCGTTACATCTAGTATAACATTTTCACTACTCTGCTCTGCTGACACTGGGCCCTCTAAAGGACGTTAATGAGATATATAGTGTAAGAGCTCAGACGAAGTGGTTTCGGTTTGTAATAAGTTGTGATATCTTTGATTGTATCCTTATAAAATAGGCCACTTCAAATTTTCTTAGCAAACTTCACATGTAAAGAAATAAGTACAATTTCAGAATCAGCAAATATAGCCCCTGGTATGCCAGATTTACTGGAGAATACCCCAGGTTTAGGAGAACAAAGTGATAACTCTGAGTAAAACCTTCACTGAAAGCATGAATTAGGTTTGACGTGGAAGCTCAGACAGATGGTACAGGTTAGCCAAAGGTTCTTTTACTCTTTTGAGCAGGAATCCCTGAAATCGTGATAAATTTGATCTGATTAGTGGATTTCACAAATCACAGGCTCGAATCTTCAGGTTACAGCCATCCTCAGGTAGACGGTGAAGTTGACCAATTTGGAGGAGGTAGGGGGGGTGGTGGGGTGGGGAGGGAAGTTTGGTTTCATGATAAGTGGAATAACATATGAAATTCCCTCTGTTCTGGTATATTCCAGACTTCAGGGTACAGCCATCTTCAGGTAGACGGTGAATTTGATTACATTTCGGGGGTGGGGATGGGGAGGGAAGTTTGGTTTCATGATAAAGTGGAATAACATATGAATTTCCCTCTGTTCTGGTACATTCCAGACCAAAAGGCAGACTCGGCATCACCATTATCCAGGCCCAGGATCTATACCTGTAATTCAGTATGGGGGTAGGAAGGGGGGGGGGTAGGGGAGAGGAAGGAGGACAGACACCGTGTGGCACAGAGTAGAATGGAGCTGCCTGCGAAGCGCTCAACACACCGCACTGCTTCTTTCTCTCTCCCTGTCTCGCTCACTCTCTCTCTCTCTCTACCTCTCTCTACCATTACACAGTATTTTATAATTCTCTATTTTTGGTTCCATTCATACATTCTCATTCATGTTTTGGGAACTTCACCTGACATCTACCCTGTTGATGCTGTCGTGATGTTGGCGTGTCTTCTTGTCGTCGTTGTCGTTTTTAAATTTCTTGTAGTTTTGAGGCAGTACTCGTACGTAAAAGAAGGTGTCTCAAGACTCAGATTTCATCTGACCAACGAAAGCAGACATTATACTTAAAAACTCCAAGGATATCCTCGGCGACAACGAGCTAGGTTCAAGCACCATCCTTGCTTTCCAGTCAGAGACATCATCATACACAGTGAAGAGACACTTTTACTTCTCGGGGCCTTCGTCTTATATTATTTATTCTTCCAAGTCTATGAGATCTCAGTTAATTGAAAACTGCCAATGCCATAAGTATGCGCTGAATCAGACTGGGTGAGGAAATAGCTGTCTGGTGTATCGACGTCGTTGATTCAAGGTCAGTGTTTGAGGAGGTCAAGGACGTGAGACCAACTGTCAGGTTGAGAAAACATCCGCCTTCCTTTTCTTCTGAGAGATAACAGTAACACTTTTCTTATCAAACAGTTGTTTTGTACAAAAGTAAACAAGAGCGCATCTTTAATTTCTGTCAGCATTTTCCCTCATGAAGAAACAAAGCCCCCCCAGAAAAAAAAACCCACAAAACAACAAAACATTCATTTACCGAGTGGTGAATGTATTATACTATTAATCGTTTACAGTAACTTACTGGAGAGAGCTCAAGAGAACCGGAACGTGCCGGAGTTAGGGATACGCTACACTAGCTGCAGCTACCCAACCAGCATTCCTACGTCAATCTGAAAATATTTTTCATAGGATTTCCGCAAGGTTGGTAGGATTACCGCAGGGGTGGATTCCCTACATCAAATCGAGGTCGGGATGATGTCGTGACCGGCGGGTCTGCATAGGAACGATGTTATTCCTATGTACAAATTTGACGTCAATTCTCTGCGTCAGATTTCCCTAGGGTTGCTGGCTGGGAAAGATCCTCACAAAAGTTCACTTTTTTTTGCTTTTGAAATATTTTTAGTTCTTTGTGTAACTGATTTAATTAATATTTAAGACCCACGAAACACACATTGCATATGTCTCACTTGGTGACTGCATGCACAATCATGAGACATTCTAGTGTGACTTTTCCACAGGGGCTTCCAGGTTGCATGCAGCCTAGTGTCTCACCAAGTCCAAATCCGGCAATGGAATTGGAATTTGCATTTATCAGAAACGACAATAATAACAACAATAATGATAATAAATATAGTATAATAATATAGTAAGATGTAATTGAGCTAGACGGTGAACCTGTAAGCAGCTAAAACTTCGCGACTACGACATCAAAAATCATGAAACTTGGTGTGCTGCATCAATTTTTAACGAAGAGTTACGTGGACACATTCATTTTCTACAAAAATCAGTCTTTACTATTATTTATATTAAAAAAAATTGAGCTGCAAAACAGAGACGCATTTTCATAAGATAGAATCGAAAAATGTGACCGGAAACTGCGCTCTACATCACTATTTACACATTTCGGCCCGAAAGTCGTTTTATCACATCGGTGTATTCTGCAAGGAATTGTGGTGTAACAAAAAGATTTATTCGTCTTTGGATCGGATCCAGGTGTCGTTATTAATGCGACTTAGATCTACATGTAGATATACAGCTGAAAAATTTGCAAGATTTGTCTTGCGTGGGTCGGCTAATAATAATAATAATAATAATAACGTACATTTCTATAGCGTGCTCTCCCTGACCGCTCAAGGTGATTTATCGGAAGAAAAATAAACTAACAATTCACTCTCACAGACATCCATGCATACACACACAACTACACATGCATTCGATCCGATGCACACTAGCACAGACATAACACACACCTTATTTACTAGATATAGCAGAGAAATTCCATCAGTAGTCAAAGTAATTTTTAAATAAATGGTTTTTGAAACCCTGTTTACACTTGGTTGTGGATCCCAGATCCTTGATGTTCGATGGAAGCTTATTACAGTTACTAGGACCAAAACCTGAAAACGAACGAATACGGTAAAATATGTTCTACAGTATTTTCGACTGGACTCGACCACTGCAGACTCTGTTGGTCATGGCTTACTTTCTTCTGTTTTGTTTGAGGCTCCCGGCCATGATAGTAATCGTCAATGGTTTAGAAGTGAACAGTTGCGAGTGACGCTGACAGCCAACCTGGCCCAGGTTGTTACTGCCGTCTGTGCAGTGTCGGCGCAGTCACAAGTTAAACGGTTGGATGTTGATGTGGATCCACACGGGTCTGAAGTGTAACAGTTGACGAGCGGGGGGTGGGGTGGGGTGTGATGTGAATATTTAGTCTAGAGGAACACCAGTCGAGTTTGATAGGCCGGTTAATTTGATGGTGACGTCACGGCACTGAATTTAAATAGTGAGTATGTATGTATAGAGAGGTTTCACTACTGGTCGATTGGCACTGCGAGTTACGGGAGGCACCGCGAAACCACTGTTAGCATGGACCGGAAAGTAGGTCCCTGCAGTAAACAATACCCGTTTGTGCATTTCTACGGGGTGTAGGAACTTACAAACGACTCTAAATAGTTTCAATCAGCCGAAAAATATGAATAAACCACAGTAAACAGATACGCACACTGTGTACTGCAGCGACCTAATTTCCCGATTTGGCGGAAGTGAGATCTCTCAAGATACATACTCTCTGGTTTCAATGAGAGCCTATGAGTTGGCGAGTGCGGAAGGTCTCAAACTTAGTATCGTGATATCAGTCGATCAGAATTGGATTTCTTGACGTTTAGTGACCTTTCTTCTTGGTCATAAATGGTAGTTCATTTTTATTTGCTCACTGCTCATTTATTAATATTAGGTGTTTGAAGGAAAATGAGTTGATTGGCCAAGGACAAAATATAGTTTGTAAAGTAAACCATACATTTAATGTGCTTTAGAATCTCTGGAACTCAGAATGTGAACTCTCCAAACTGGCTAATTAACCAGTGAAATAACCTGGAGAGAGACTGGCTGGTCACATAATCGCTGTGAGCGAGGGCAGTTGACCAGGGCTGACCATCGGCTGGACATGGAGGAAGGAAGAAATAAAGACATGCAAGGGGAAAAAGAGCAGTGGACATGACCGTGACCTGATAAGGGAAATGTATCCCATGAGAGCCATTGCTAAGGGGACGTGGACTTTCACATAGTAAGCTAATGATGAGCACTTAACACAACTCAGTAGTTACTGTTTCCGGTTTTGTAATTAGGCTAACAGTAACACCTTTCACCTATGGTTGCCAAACATGGTCGATTACAAAACAACTTACAAACAAATTAAGAACTACCCAGAGAGTACTGAAAAGAAGAATGTTTAACACCAGACTACAAGATACATTCCCACACGCCGAAATATGCAAACAAACAAAGCTCATGTACATAGTAAAAATTCATACTACAACATGCGGACATGTGGGAAGAATGAATGACAATAGATGGACAAAACGCTGCACTGAATGGCAACCACGGACAGGAAAAAGAACTCGAGGACGACCAGGAAGAAGATGGCAGGATGGTATTACAAAGAGAGGGGGAACAACATGGATGAGGAAGACATCAGACAGAAAGGAATGGAAGACATTGTCGGAGGGGCTACATCCTGCAGTGGGTGAACAATGCCTAGGTGAAAGGTGAAAGGTGAATTAGGCTAACAACAGACATCTGGTAATCACGAAAATGGTATAAGCTTTCCTTCCTACAATGAACGAAAGGTCTCTTCGGGAAAGGTGCACTTGGACAGATAAGATGAGATTAATGATGGTTTTGATTTGATGTGAGAAGGCTTTTACAGGCGCTCCATCACGGTCTGCGCGATGTGTGGATCCGCCCGATTTATTGACCAGGACAAATGTCTAATCAGTAGCTACTTCATAATTATACGCTTTGTATGCTTTTACAACCGTAGCCTCATTACAAAGCCAAATCGAGAAAAAAACACCGAGTTGCGATCAGAGTTCAGCTATAGCTCACAATGCACTACGGTCCCCTAACAACATTCTTTTGTCACGGTATTTTGCGGTGGATTCGCTCCCCTACAGCACCCTTTACAAAGCGACAGGGCAGTCGCCTCTGCCACTCGCCTCTGTCACTCGCCGATCTGTGTCACTGATCCATTGACCTCTGGTATGTGTTACGTTTAAAGCTGTAAATGAATGCCATGTGTAATCCAGGATTATCTGTTTCTCTTGATTTTCTCGCCAGGCGGATTTCAGAGGTTCATATAAAGGTCAGCTAATCTGTCGTCATATAGGCCCTACTTTTATATTGTGTTGCAACAAACATTCAGACACTTCCGGGTACAATGAAATCCTGAGTTACAGGTGTAACTGGCCTAGGATAATCTAAAAATCAAATACAGGCTACATAACGAGTCAAAATTGGGCAAAAAGAAAAAGTTGTATGTGGCGAAACCCTGCGTGAGAAATAAAAGCCAAACAATACAAAGCAAACTAAAGAGAAGACAGAAAATACACGAAATTTCGGCTTTCGCCTTTTTCAAGCGAAAAAAATCGAACACTAAAAGATTTCAACAGGAAATGTATAGAATTGAAGTGAAACAGTTTACTTATCTGTGTGTTCTTGCTTTGTTTGTTTTAGCTCCATTTTCTGAAAAACTGGAGATATTTTATTTAGTATGTAGAAGGAATATAACAAATGCGCACTTTGACACTTGTCTTGTTTGAATTGCTTTGCGGCACGTAAACTGTTTAACAGTTCCGATTCACTATAACTCCTTATCCATTGTAAATCGCAAACGCCGAATTTCTTAGTTATGCAAAAAGTGGAGTTGGACCAAACAAGAATTAAGGTCAAGAGTGGTGTAAAGGGCGAACATTAAAAACTTTACAGTATCATCTGGCAACTGCAAAGGGGGGGGGGGGATTTCTGTCAGACTATTAAAAGAATTGAACTTGATGTTGAAAAGTAAAGATTCTGAATACTTCCATTTGTTCAAGTCGCACAAAAATAGATCGCATTGCGTATATCTCTATAAAGTTTTATCTGTCATGATTAAAATCGTAAATACTTGATGTCCTTGGTCTCTGACTACCTGAGCAAAAATGATGACATTTTTGTACTGCCTCAATTATTGACGATCTATCACGTGGACGCATCCATACTGGACAAAATTCAATCTTTGAAATGATTTATTAAATTTACAATTTTTGAAATGTTTATTTGAGCAGAGAGAAACAAAACAAAACAAAACAAAGCGAAAAAACAACAACAACCGCATTTTCCTAGAGTAGAATCAAAAAGTATGACTGGGAATTTCGTGCGTCGCCGCTCTTCCCACACTGCTCGTCAAAGATCAACTTTATCATAATTTGTGTATTCTGTAAGCATTTACTTTTAGTATCAAAGCCAAGCGCCGTTCTTAATGAGACCCACCTCTAGGCACATGGCCAGGCATTGCGCAAAGAACCTGAAAGATTAGTCATTATAATCACATCCTGCCGTTCACGCAAGGACAGGGCATCCCCCAAGATTGAATACAACATTATTGAGTTCTGATTGGTCTGTAGATCTCAGTTTCATAACCAGGATAATCATTTCGAAAGGTCAGAGACGTGACAAGCTGGTGTATGACAATTACGCTGTTCGCGAAGCACGACCACGAGCCAATTTACTCAAGGAAATTGCCAGATTACCTGTCCTGTCACCGCCACATCAAGTCAGTTCCTACATCCACTGACACACCTTCACTCGGGTGATTTATGAGGTGCAGTGAGTGTGGCCAAGGGGATTTGTCAAGAAGGATGTCTAGATCGCGACCTTATATTAATTTGTTTGTGCCAACTCCACTTCTATCAAACTAAGGAATTCGACCTTAAATGTTTGCGGCTTGGTACCGTAAGGAGTTAGATAAGATGGGAACTGTGAAACGGCTGGATAAATGCCACAACGCACTTTAAACGGTGAAATAAAGGTTGACAGGTCTCCACAATGTCGGACACAGGTAGTCAAAATGTATAGAATTCTGAGCTGCCACGCCAAAGTCGCTGCTGTCAACACAAGTGTCAAATTTAGTCATACATTTTAAAAGCCAAATAATGTAAATGAGAGATGACCTTGTGTAATGGAAGCTGGATGACTGAAACTTGAGCCATAAGACCACTGACAGTGACAGACACGAAATGTAATAAATGCCGGATGGCTCAGCTATTGTATTAGCCACAAGACCACTGATAGGCTCAACAGACTTCATGGTGGAGAACTGAACTGATCTGGACTGAAGAATGATAGTCACTCATGGAATTTATAAAATAACACTTAACAAAGAGGAATTATTAACATAATTAATTACAGTGAAAGGACGATCACTACCCTTACACCATTACACTACAGGGTCAAGTTCATGGGTCCTCGAAGCAACGCGACCGGAGATTCGCTCCAGCTGGGCCAAGATTTGGGTTCCTTCGGTCGACATGAATAAGTATTTGGGGTAGTGTTTGGCTACGCTGTCGTGGGGAGGCATTGGCCGCCAGCGGTAGTGATACCATAGAGAGGAGGACGAGCCCTGTGCCAGTTGCGACGATTCTGCGCGGTGACCCGACCTGGGCAATTATACGGTAACCGAAATTTTCTTCTTTTGACAGACGTGCAAAAGCCAATGGCTGTGATTGTCTATAAAATTAATGAGGTTCTTCAAGCCCTCGAAGTCGCGTTCTGTTGTACAGGTGTTTCGTGAATGAATTGAACCTTCTCATTCATAATTTGAACCTGTGGCAACAAACAGATGGTTCGTCTCTCTCAGGTCGCTAACTGGCGTAGGTCAAGTCAACTTTGAGGCCATAAACAGACCGGGCAGACACCCCCCCCCCGCCCCGTCTCTCCAATCTCACAAACCTGACATCGTTGTGTTTGACAATCAGCAGATAATGATCACACAGAGAACATCCCGCGCCGCCCTGGAGAATATTCCTAGATATTCCTAAAGTGGCAGGGAGAGAGAATTCAAGAGTCGTGTCCTTCATATGACAGCTGATATTGTAGACATACGTTACAGTCCAGATCTTTGCCCGCCACATTTTTGATTTCACATTATTTTATTTGATCTCATTTGTAAGAATCTGAAAGCTGAAAACTAACGCAAAGTAATATAACAACAACAACAACAAAAAAAGCCAAAACGTGAAAGGCACCGCTACCGTGCTGACGCGCAAATCAAACTCAAACCCAGAATCCTCTGCTCTGATGCCTGATTTCATGCCCCATTACGCAGGCTGCCCTTGTAGCTTTGAATACTTCAATATAATTGTAATCTTGTCATTCCCGAAGTCTCAAAGCCCCGGCGTTGCACGAGACGATTTGGGCCGGCTGATCAGTTGGAGGCTGCCAGACCACAACCAGTGTCAGTGACATCTGTGGATACATTATTGTAATTGGCTGGGGTGAGAGGTCTCACTGGAAGGCAGTATCGTGATCTGGTTCTGCACGGGCCCCTACAAAGATGGCAACTGTTGGCCCAATTACAAACTGCTCATTAGTATTTTTGTTTTAAGTTAATGGCGGTAAATTGATTCTGCATTTCTTCATCTACATTTTATGTGTATTTATCTGAAAAAAAAAAAAATTCTCGTCCGCCCCCCCCCCCCCCCCCCCAATTATTTATGTGAAAGAATCCTTTTTGAGGCTTTCATATCAATATTTATTGCCAAAGTAACCCCTTCCCCTTTTTTTGACCTCTATCGGGGGCGGGGGGGGGGGGAGGGTAGACCCCTTGAAAACCTGATCCTCTTGGATGCCTCACCAGTGAACTTAAGAAGGCATCCGTGCAGATCATGTACGAAAGAAACAGAATCAGTTTTCTTTAAATTTCTTCGTTACTTGACAGACGGCAACCCGTTCCTGCCTACATACTAGTCTAACTCAAGTCCTAACTGAATTATATTAGTTATTACGTTTTCATTCAATTTCGCCCACAAAGCAAGAACAAACAAACAAACTTTCTTCACAAAGAGTATTAGTTTGCTCTTCTTCCGCGTAGAGAAAATGAAACTTTAATAATAAATGCCCGTGATTCGTGGTCAACCGCAATTAAACGCCCTTTGTGTAGCAAACAAGGTGGGGGAGCTGAGGGATTGAAATCAAATAAACAAAAATGTCAACGTGACCTGATTGGAGGTTTATCCGTGACCTGATTGGAGGTTTATCCGTGGCCTTCAGAATGCTCAACCGCTGACCCGAGGAGGTCAAAACCTGGTCTGCAATCTATTTGTCGTGAGAAGGAACGTGGAGGGGGGGGGGGTTGGGGGGTTGGTAGGGGCAGTTCAGTTTGTCTGTTTGTCTGGTTGCCTGTATGTTTGTGTAACTCTAGTGTAAAGAAAAAACACAATGGGCCCCAGCAGCTCCTCCCACCCAATAATTGACGTATTTTCCACTCCTTGTGACGCAAGCTCTGATAATCCGTAAACAACACTTTTTGTGTATCATGTTCATTCAGTGATAACTCTCTCTCTCTCCCTCCCCCCCCCCCCCCCCCCCCATACTTTTTGATCTCGCAGTTTCATACTTTATAGGATACACTAATGCGCATGACTGATTTGTAATTGGTGTGTGTCCTTTATTGGATTCGACCAGGACTTTTTTTCATCTTAAAATGAATTAACGTCAACTGAATTACTCACCAACATGGAGAATAAACATAATGTCAAAATACGTGCATAATATGTTCATTTTCGACAAAATGTGGTCCATTTGTGTTGTAATTTATTCACGAATTTTTTTTTTTTAGCCGCATAAATGACGCATTTCGCCGGGTAAGATAGACGCGTTCTGGAAATTTCTGTCTTCACCTGTGTTTGTTCTTGTCCTCCCACCCATTATTGTTACCGCTGATGTCACAATGCATTAGAACAAGGCTGAGGTGGAGATTGGGACGTGCAGAAATTTTCGTTCTAATTGTAAACAGGAGTAAAAGTACTTCCCTCCTCCTCCCCCCCCCCTCCCCCCTCCCCGGAAAAGCAACTGTGTTGGCTTGAGTTAATTTAACCATCTAGTGGTCAACGTAGCATAATTATTTGCAACATGTAAAATATCTCGTATCCAAAAGCATTTTTTAAAAATAAATAAATACAGTTTCTAATCTATCATGCAAGACGAAGTTTCTATGATCAATATTGATATGTTTGCATTTATTTAACTAGTTTAAGCTAGTTTTGTCTGTTGCAAAAGTTTTGGATAAACCAGTCTATGTCTGGGCACGAGAGGGTTAATGGTTTTATTACACTTAGATCACATAGGATTTCAGGGTTGGGGTTAGGGAGGGAGGGGCAGGGGTGGGGAGGGGGAGAGGGGGGTGGGGGAATGAATTTGCCACAGTCCTTTGTTTGTTATTGTTGTCGTCTTTGATTTTTTGGACCTTCGTCTGCATTTGTCATTTTATCTGTGAACAAAATTTCGCATTATTTGAATGTATTTTCAAGGGTGATTTCTTTACCTTGGTATTATAAGAGAGCAAGCAGCTGCTGTGTCCGTCAGCAGACTGCAGGTTATACTCGACTGTCACCATCTGCCGTCCAGATAGCAGTTCTGGTGGCCTTAGCGCTGATCCTGTGTCTTTGACTTCACCACACCGGTATCTGGTGGTAAGTGCACGTTATCTCCGTAATGTCGTGTCACAGGCAAGCTTTCATCTTTTTTTTATTTTCTGCATTCACAAGTTTGTTTCTTTGAGAAAGAATGATACTGATAGAGATATAACTCACTGAGGGTGGGAAAATGTTGATTAGTCAAACCTATTCATAATTACAACCTTCTGGGGAGTTTAAACTATATTATGCACCCTCTGTGAAGCAGTTGTACTCTGAATTTGTTTATAAATACTGTAAAATAATTTTCAAGAAGCTATTTGTTTGTATTGTATGCTCCTACCAGCATCGGATTTGTAAAGTTTCCATTTTTAACATTCATTTCAAAGAACCTTGTTCTAAATAGTAATAGCATTAAGCCAAATTAGCTCTCATGACAGAACATTTTCATAAATTGACATACGAGTACAGTGGGATTCGCTCATTCTATTGAAAGACCTTCCAATATTTACCAGTGTAACAGTTGATGTAAATTTCAGCACGTTATAATAGGGAGAGTTAGATGATCTGAACTGCTACCCTTTAAAAACGAAACTGTCACGAACTGTTGTAAAAATGAATGAAAACCGGATCCGATGAACACTTAATACTAAAGTTTAATAGTGTAGATGAAAGCTTGATATCTCACAACTTACTTACGCCTAGCGGGGAAGGCACACAAATCTGACTATGTAACTTCACTAGATCTTGCACACACATACACGCTCGCCTGGCTCGCCCATATATATATACTCTTGATCAAAAGAAAGGCGAAAATTTTCATGATTTTATTCTCATTGAATAATGTACTCTGTCATAAAAATATCTGATTCTTTCGACCCAGAGAGATCACTGCAACGTTTACAAGCAAAGGAATTTAGGTCACTCTCTAATTTTGAGAGTTGTGCCCCTTGAAATTTTATTGACACAAAAGCACGTGTGAGTATGAAAGTTGCGTGAAAAGCGCATAACAAAAGAAGATTTGTGCTCACTCAGACAGGGCTAGAAAGGGGAAGATCAAATTTGTAGTCGGTCTTTCTGAATTAAGCCGCAACAAGGATGCCTCGCCTAAGTGTGGAAAATCGAGAAAGAGCTATAGGGCGATTAGAGGCGGGAGAACGACCAGAGGTGGTTGCGACAGCCTCAGGTGTCCATATCTCGACGATTTATCGCCTTCGATAACGTTTTCAGCAAAATCACTCAACAACAGACAGGCCGAGAAGTGGCAGACCGAGGGTAACGGATGCATGCTCAGATCGCCAAATTGTTCGCCGTCATATGGCCGATCGCTTTACTGCTGCAACAGAGACCGCTAGAAACACCAATGGTGTGCATGGACAACGCACCCGCCGACTGCGCGACCAGAATCTTCAATGTCGACGACCATATAGAGGAGCTATTCTTACTCCTCGGCATCGCCAGGATCGTCTTGACTGGGCACAAAGGCACATAAACTGGCGCATGAGAGATTGGTCGAGAATCCTGTTCACCGAAAGAGCTTCTTTTGCATAGACAATGCAAACAACAGAATCCGAGTGTATCGTCGGACAGGTGAACGTTTCTTGGATGAGTGTTTTGGAAAGGGACAGATGGAGAGGTCTTCGAGTGATGCTGTTGGGTGGAATTGCTCACAACCAGATCATAGGGCCAGTATTCTTCCAAAATCAAGGCTAAGGACGTTGAAATGAAGTCACTGCACAGCGCTACATCAACGAAATTCTGAGACCACACATCATCCCTTTTTACCATCGACATGCAAACTTCACTTTACAACAAGATAATGCACGGGGGCACACTGTAAGAGCTACCCAAGACTTTCTACAACGCCATGGAATCCCAGTTCTGCCAGATCCAGCCCGCAGCCCGGATTTGAATCCTATAGAACATCTTTGTGATGAATTGGAAAGGCGCCTCGAGGGGAGACAAACACGGCCTATAACAGCCCAGGAGCTACAGGCAGCTCTTCTGGATGAATGGAGAAATATTCCTAGGCACCTTACTAACAATCTTGTGGCGTCTATGTACCGGAGATGCAACGCAGTCATCCCGGCAAATGGTGGTCACATACAATATTGACTTCCTGTATTGAGTGACACGCGAGTAGTTGGTTGTATTTAAAAAGACGATAGTAAAACTAATCTACCTTTAATGCTCTTTACTTCACTGAATTTGTTTGCCAAAAACTTTGTCATGGAAAGATACATGACATTTACATGAAATATTATTTTCGCGTTTCTTTTGATCATGAGTATAGTTTCAATCAACCCGATAATATGAGAAGAGCACAGTAAATAGTTACGCACACTGCCTCTGCTGAAAATGTTCCTTTCCAATTCTGGTTACTACCCTGATCAAGTTTCGTGATTTGGCAGAAATGATTTCTCTCCATAAATAAATGTTCTGTGTAGACAGCGTGTTAGAACAAAATTTGCGACACGATATCGCGCGAACGGAAAAGGCCCTTTGAAATTATTTTCTTCCCGTGCATTTTTTTCCAGTATTGTCGTGATACCCCATGTTTCTACATGTTACACGCCACTCCATGTTTCTACATGTTACACACACCACTCCATGTTTCTACATGTTACACACCACTTCGTGTTTCTACATGTTATACGCCACTCCATGTTTCTACATGTTACACGCCACTCCATGTTTCTACATGTTACACGCCACTCCATGTTTCTACATGTTATACGCCACTCCATGTTTCTACATGTTACACGCCACTCCATGTTTCTACATGTTACACGCCACTCCATGTTTCTACATGTTACACGCTACTCCATGTTTCTACATGTTACACGTCACTCCATGTTTCTACATGTTACCACTCCAAATTTCTACATGACTTATAGCATCCTTTTTTCCTCTCCTTTTTACCCCTCTCCGCAGCTAAAGCTAGACGGCCACGCCGCCCATGTCCCATGGTATATTGCCATTGTCCCCGGTCGTATAAGGTTCAGTGGTACTATAAACAAACACAACAGATGTCGAGATTGCAGATGATTGTGTTCCAAAATGTAGGCCCTTTGTCTACCCCAAGTCTTGTCGCTATAGCTACAAGTGCATCAAAGACCGCCGTGGATGCAAGAGATGTTACTGTCTCCCGAAACCCCGGCATTGAACAAAATCCTGCTACACCTAACTGCCGTCGCCACAAATCTTACTATGTCAAGATCAAGCCCCGTGGATGCAAGTGTAGAAAACCCAGCAAAGGCTAAGGCAATGGCAAGGGCAGTGCTGAAGGCAAAGGCAAATGAGACACAGCATGAGGCAAACACGATAATTGTACAAAGCATATGGCAAAAAAGATGTACAATTAGAGATGACACTAAATTCACTATTAGAACACAAACCGCCCTGAGACTTTAGTTAACAATGATATACATTACAGATTTGCGACATTGGCTCATTTTCTTTCTTAATTTGTTTTCTATTCTTGAAATAACTTTTCTTCCAGCCGTCAAGTCCAGTCTGTCTGTACTGCTATCTTGCATTTGACGACTGTTTGCAATATCTAAAATTGAAAAGCCCCTAAAGAAAAACGCGCACACAAAAATTGTGTACCATCATAGGTAGTCTGACCTTTGACTCTTTTCTTCTCAATGGCCTCCTTAAATTAGCTGTGACAAAACAAAGTGTAGTATATGACTTTTAAGCAGTCGCCAGCAACATTTGCCACAGAATGTACAGGATTTTAAATAGATGTAAAAAAAATAAATATTTTTTTTAAGTAACCAAATAAGATATTGTTTATTTTCCAGAGCTGAAAATGGATATTTTTTTAATGTTGTGTTTTCGACTGTTTGATTGATTGTGATGAGTCTAAACGCAGAGTTAAGAGTGTTTGTCACTGCTGTCCACATACTTATTAAATACCCAGACTGGATGATCCCATTGTGTGACGTCACAAAACAGCGAAAGGTCATGAACCATCCGCCATTCTAGGTTTACGGTAACGACCGACGCTTCAGCATAGCTACAATTTTGAATGATACCATTTTGACGCGCCTACTGAACGCGGAAGTTTGGTTCCGCACCAAGAAATTGATACATGTACAACCAATCTTGACAAATAAAAAGAAATTTCTACTGCAGATAGAACTAGAATCGGAATTTTCCGAGCGGCGGCCATGTTGATTATAAGGTCGTCGCTCGGGAAATTCCGTAAAAAACGACACACCCCGAAGTTCGTGTTTCCAGTCTGGTTAATTTATTAGCCTGTGGTCTGTCTAACAAAAGATGTTTCATGAACACTACCTTTTCAGGATAACCAGGTAGTCAAAACTTTTGTCGCGTATTTTCCGTATTGTTGTAAGTGCATTTTTGTCTTTTCGAAAAAAAAAAATGAGGATGGAAAGTTTGTAGACTTGTGTAAAATCAGGGTTTTCTTCAATACACCTCAAAATGGAAACTTGCATAAAAAGGCCCACGAAAATTCACCCACATGACACTTAATGCATTATAAAATTAGTTATGAGAGAACCACTTCTGTGTCAAAACCTCAAAATCCGCAAAATGTCGTATACAACAATATGGCAAATACCCCTCGATTTGCACGTGTCGGAGTACGTGACCAAATGGGTTGACTGATGTTGAATCTGCCTCACTGTTGCCAATTTGAGACCGAGTCCAGGGTGGTTAAATTATCCATGCCATGTGAGATAGACATCGGGTGATCAGGCCTTCTGGTCGTCACTATACTCGGCGTGGAATGGGAACAAATACCGCAGCAGCGAGTTTTATTCCTCAACAAAAACCTGGTATAATTGAAGGGGTTAGTTCTAGACCATGCCAAAGTCCACCTGGACCCCAAAATAAACAATAAGGCTGTGCATAAACATCAGCCAGTACACCGTTTGTTTGTGTGTGTGTGTGTATATATAAAAAGCAAATTAGCCCAGGACTATTCATATCAGAGTGAGACCTATTGAACGAGTTGAAGTTTGCAGAGTCAAAGAATGCACCAGGAGCACATTTGCTCAGTATCGTAATTCTCGCTTTGTGTGTCTACGATCCAATGTAGCATTTAACCCTTCAATTGTCTACGTCTTGGTATATCCTTACTAGTACAGCAAAGGCTAAGGATGGCAATGACAAACTCCTGTGTTATCTAAATTAGCTGCGGAAACTCCATCCAGCGATGCCACAATGCCTTGGTTCAGCTGTCTCCAGACTCTACGTACTGTAACTCGTCCTGCTAAACACGTTGTTCTCATTAGTTCTCTGTATTATCACTGATGAGAGAGGCCATGGATTGTCTATGCCAAAGATGCACTAATCGCTGTATTATAGCGACTAAATGTTCAAAAGTTATAATCTTTGACACCCTAAACATATAAAAATGCTTACTCGTATATTTGCATTTGTATTTGTATTTGCATAACTCTTTAATCCCATTTGGGAAATTTGCCTTGGTGCCATTACAGCCCAGTTATAACTGGAGCAGGCACGTCGTCGCCACAGTGCAGCGCCGGTCGGTGGGTTTTTAGGGGGGGGGGGCTGGAGATAAGGGAGTATACAAATACAAATAATTATTATAATGCCATGGTATTTTAGTGAACAAGTACTGCTTAGCCAGTAAAACACACGAACTGTGACCAAAAATAATATACAATTGTGCAAAACAGAGAATTAGACATGATTGTCATGTTACGCTACTTAGAATGGTGACCAGTGCAATACGCATCGCAACGACCGATGTGGTATGGGACAAACTGAAATTCCCAGTCAAAGCCCTACCCGGCCTTGCCACTGTGGCAATTGGACCGACCCACAGACTAATAAAATACCCAGACTCGATGATCTCATTGTGTGACGTCACAAAACAGCGAAAGGTCATGAACCATCCGCCATTTTAGGTTTACGGTAACGACCGACGCTTCAGCATAGCTACAATTTTGAATGACACCATTTTGACGCGCCTACTGAACGCGGAAGTTTGGTTCCGCACCAAGAAATTAATACATGTACAGCCAATTTTGACAAATAAAAAGAAATTTCTACTGCAGATAGAACTAGAATTGCTGTTTGTGGTCGATGTCGCTGCAGACAGTGATCCCATTAACTGCCATTTTTATCAGTCTCAAACTATAGCAGGGAAGACAATATTTTCCCACAACACAACTGAAACTGCCAAATTTATTATTCTCAAACTAAAGCCGGGAAGACAGGTAAAATATATATGAAAATAATGGAGATCATTTATATAGCGCCTAATCCAAACCTGTCAGGCGCAGTTCACAACTCACAACAGTTCACAACCCACAACTTGTATTCTAAAGTATTATAATAATATTTGAATATATATTAATATTTATTTAATGATGAATTATACATTTTTGTTGGTGATATGGGGGGGGGGGGGGGTGATAGGGATAAATTTTAATCTATTAATTTTAATTTCAATTTTGCCCGGGCAGCGGCCTGTTCGGCCTGCTCTTCACGTTTTGCAACTGCCAAGGTATCTTTAACGTGCACACGGACCCTCCGAATTTTTTCGTCCTTATCAGAGAAGACTAGCTACTCGATCTTACCCCCCCCCCCCCAACAGGATCAGGGACACGAAAATATGAGAAAAATCCCAATTTTCAACATGCCTGCACAGCCCGGGAATGAACGTTTTTTTGCTTGTTGTTTATGGACGAGAACGCTATAGACAATGATCACAATAAAAATGATAAGAACAAAATCAGATTTTTGTAATATCCTTGAGTCAGATATCTAGAATATTTGTGAAGGTATATTGGGTCAACTCGCAACACCCTACTGATAATTGACATTTGGAGATCTATGACAATACACACAATCTGATACACAGACCTCAAGTAAAGACACGAATTATCGCTTGTGAGATTTATATTTCCATTTTTTTTTTTTTAGATTTACATCATACATTATGGACATCAAATACAAACATGACAATAAACAAATTATGTTGTTGTTTTTGAGGAAATAAATAAATCCGCCTGTCGGGTACACAGAATTCATAGTTAATTACGACCCACATAAGTTTATATACTGTACACGATGGTTATCATCACTGTATAGATGTGCATTATGCAGTGAGGCAATTCCACTTGTACTAGAACACTACACAGATACATGTTGTACAATTAATAATAATAATAATGGATGGCATTTATATAGCGCATATCCATTAAAAATGCTCTATGCGCTTTACAGTAGCAACATGTCAAAATACATGGATAAACAATTACAAACAATCAAACATGGTACTCTTAATTAAAATAGAAAGGGCATACAGAAACACTTATAAAAGCTCACACACACAGCCCACATTGATACACTCATACTGTCAAGGTTAATACTATAATTGTCGTGCTGGGTCACGACTTGAAAAGACTTGTTTTTTTCACGGTCTCGTTGATTATAACCAGCGTAAATGTCCTTGAACTGTTCTCGTGAACAGTTTGTTTTTGTAACACTTTTTCTTAGAGATGGAAAGAAAGTGGGGCAAGATAGAATAAATGGATAAGTTAGGAGTGACAGTGCAATTCTCGACCCCGTGATTTTGATGAATCCTTACAAGGGAAGAGAAGGGGTGAATAAGGATAGATAGTTTAAGACGCTTAGTCGCGTTCAGAAATTCGTACATAAAACGTAGAAAGCACGAGGGTTTAGAGATTTTAGTAATGGTTTTGACATTTTAATTTGACCTTGTCTGTTTCTAGTACAAGGCCGTGACCAACTTCCATGCAGAATCTATTAATACTGCGAGCTGAGCTCGAATGGATGCACCAATCAAATCTAGGCATTTGGACGGTAATTTGCAGCTGGCCGCACAGTATAAAAGCGTAGCCATTCCTATGTTCATCACTCCATACAGAAAATTCCATCTGTGCAGGCGTCGGCGTGATTCTGCCAGAAGAATCAGAAGACTGTTGTTTTTATGTCTATGTCCATTATAGGCATTGAGATGAAGCCATATGCTCGATTATGATTTACCCACTCCTGTTGTCTGCTGCTCCCTGGTTCCTTACCAGGGACCAAGTGTAAGTGTTTGTCTGTTGATGATTCAACAATGAACGAGGAGCTGAAAGTAATTTTTCCAGTAGGACAGGATTGCCGCATAAGCTAGGAGTGCTACCCAAGAATGCAAGACAAAGATGTATATTAACTTGCAACTAGATCTAGTATGAATGCTTGGCATACACATCTGTGAATTGGAATTGATTTGTCTGGATGAGGCTGGGGATTGCCAGCCCATCCTAGAGTAGATCTAACTTAACTACGTCAGTTTGTATTGACGAGCTTGATCCATTATAAGCGGTAGGCACAAATAGCTGAGATGACATTGTCGCCAGAGACATTAGTATATTGCTTGATAGATAGTAGGCAGACTATATCTGAGAGATAGATAATTAATACTTGAATTGTGAGTGAGTCAGAATGATCTTAATCTCATAGGAATCTAGAGGAGACTTCTAGTGACATATTATTGAATTTTCATTTGATGCTGCTGATGTTGTCTTTTTAGTATGTAAGAGATCTAGACAAAATTGTTAGGATATTTAAGGTAATTAAATTTGTGGCCCTGCAGGTCTGTTCATAAAACTTATTCAGATTGTTATTAGTGTGTGGCATGGTACGAAAGAGTAATTCATAAATACCTCTCGATTTTAAAATGCAGTCATAAAACCAATAACCCATAACACCCACTCTGTAACACTATCACCCAGTACCAGACCCGTAACACATACAACGCCCACAAACACACACGCGCACACACACACACAGATGCCAGGCTTGGAGTGATGTACATTTTACTCACTGCTCAAAGTATGATGAAAATAAAATTGTTTTGAGTTGTTTCTTGAAAGACATATATTACACTGACTGACTGAACTTACAAACATCCCAAACACAATTATAGACTCTAGTTAAACAATAACAAAGACAAGGTATTCGCTTTCTCATGCTGCCAGCGTACAATGCTCCAAGGACAGTTGGAAGGAGATAAAAGACAGGGTTGGTCAAGCATTAGGAAGGTACTGACCACGGAGAACAGCTTTGCCGGTCCTCGGGATTTTCCCAAAGATCTTGGGATTTTTGGGGTTACCTTGGGATCTTGTCATTTTTAAAAAGATGTGAGAATTTTTCGGGCTTTCGTGTATTTGCTATTATTTCTATGTAAAACACACACACGCGCGCGCGCGCACACACACACACACCCACACCCACACCACACACACACACACACACACACCCACACCCACACACATCCACACACCACACACACACACCCACACCCACCACACACCCACACCCACCACACACCCACACCCACCCACACACACACACACGCACGCACGCACGCACGCACACGCACGCACACACACACACACACACGCACACACACAGACAGACAGACAGACAGAGCAATTTCTCTTTCTTCCCAGCCCCTCTGCCCTCTCTTCATGCGTTGGAAATCGTTCAATAATGTTTTGCCAATTTTGTACATCGGTTTCACTAAGTTGAAAATTATAAATAAAAGAATGTACTGTGTTTGCATTTACAAAACTTAGTTATGTATCAGAAAATGTATGGAATTCCCAGAGATTGGACTTGATAGATTGCCAGGTAACTGAATGAACAATGTACTACAGAAATAGCCCGTAAAGTTTCCAATTATTAGAACAGCTAAGAAAAAATGAAAATGGACAAATTAGCAGCAGATGTTGGCTGCAAGAGGCTCTAGGATAATCAGCGCTACACACCGAACGGCCCCCTCTCCTCCCTGCTTGAAACCACAACAAACAAGGAACGCCCACAAAGACAGCTAGATAAAATTACCGTGTCTGGCCACTTTCAGGGCACAAATGAACCATTCAGGAAAATCTCCGAGTTTTAATGAGGATTGCAGTAAGTAGACCGCCAATCAATACCAGACTGAGAGGCGGAAGTCTAGAAGGTCACAGTTTTCCTCCCTAGCACAGCTCGCAGGATGACGCAGTGTTTTTGTGGCATCTCATAGCCTGCAGATGACGTCATCATAAATGAAACATAAAGATGACTGTCAATCATAGAGATAGTATTAAACGCTAGAGTCCGCACGGTGCCACACGGCTTGGAACCACTAGAATCGCGTGGCGGCCATTTTGAGATGGGGTGGCGGTAGGATACTAAATGGATTGCTCTGGGCTAATAGACTCGTGTCTAGATTTACGTGACATCTAATACTGCATCATTACACCCCCCCCCCCCTTGTGTTTTGGAGTGTCTCAGTTAAAACAGACAGCCATGATGGAACTGGGTGGGAAGGTTATCTCCATAGGCCTAATTCCTCTTTGATATGAATAAAACACACGTCCGAACAACTTGATCGTTCAGTGCATTGGACTGAGAATAGGGAAGGGCTAGAGATCAAAACCTGTTGTTATATATAACATGAGTATCGTGGGGTATTGCCATAATATTGTTGTTTGCGACACTGTGCTGATTTTTTTAGCCTTTGTCATGAAAGTGCTTCTCTCACTCCTAATTTCATTATGTAAGTGTCATTCCAATCTTTAAGTTTCCATTTTCAAAGGTCTGGAACAAACCCCAGATGTTACACAACTCTTCGAATTTTCAATCCTCGTTTTCCGACCAAGCTGCTGCTATGAGTAACACCCGTTACTCCGAGAAAAGATATAGGGGGGGGGGGGAGGGTGTGCTTTATGCAAGCAAAGACATGTTTGCTATTATCAAAAAGGCGGACCAAGTTTTACGGCATCTGCTTACGTCTAAGCGCCCCATACGGTCGGTGTCAGCGGTTACAACAGTGAAAGTGACATTGCAGTGCCAGAAGTACTTAGCTCCAAAGTATTTGATGGCCTCGGAAGTCACATTTTTACGACTGCCATCTCCAAAACCAAGACAGTCACCCAATCCAGATCATTAAGAAGGCTTGTGAACTAATTTGCAGGACAATGTTGCACCACCATGGGAAAGTCTTCACCCAAAGATATGTTCGCGGGGATGTAGCGACAGTTAGACACCAGCTAAACAAAACGATTCTTTTTCTACATCAGTAGATCATGTGCTGACAGTCAACATAGTACATCACCCAGGGATTACATAGCGCCAAAAGTAATTTTGTTCCCTTTCTGACAGGATTTTGTTTTGCTTTTTCTCTCTGTTCCCCTCCTTCTCTTCTTTACTTTTCTTGTCTATTCTTTTCTTTCTTTCTTTCTTTCTTTCTTTCTTTCTTTCTTTCTTTCTTTCTATGATCCAGTTACACCTCTAAAATATTTTTTGTTTCTGTATGAAGGTGAACATTTTTCCTTGTTATATACTACTAACATGCCCTTCTCATGATTTTCTTTTCAAAGCTATGCATGTTGTAATTTTCATGACTCTTACTAGTTTTACCAGTTATGAACTTGTTAGTTTGAAGAACGTTGTTTGGGGGACGTAGTCTGATTACAAAACCAAACAGAGAAAATAATGAGTTGTTCACTGTTCAGCTATAGCTTTCTATGTAAAACACTATGTCTCCGCAATAAAGCTTGTGCTGCATCGTATTCGTAGTACATCTATTATGACTTTGAACAGCCAGCGCCTGCTCGCTAGCGAATCTTTCCCAAGTCAACAAGGCGCGCATGTCGGCCAATTGGGGCCACGGCGACGCGTTGTACGTGTGCATGTGTGCGGACTCTAGTTTATCATAATATCTCTATGCTGTCAATTCATGCTCTTATTGTAACAACATCAATATATTTGTGGACTTGAGATTTTTCGTTGCAAAAGGCTTCTGAACCACTCAACACTCAGACTTCAAATTTTACATGGTGCATCAGAATGGATGTAAGGGTGCACAGTTTTTAATAGAAGTCTCAAATCGGTGTAGTTTTGTTTTTTTTTGGAAATTTATTGTTTCCCCAATTTTAGATCTATTTCGAGTCATGGTTCGCCATTTTAAGGTTTCATTGAAGCTGCGCATGCGCATTACGTTTGTTTTGAAGTTGAAACTGAAAGACAGCGAAAGTGCAAATCCCTACCAGAAATGGGTGCGTTGTGTGCTGGTGCGCATGAAATCTGTAGTGAGGCTCTAGGATAATATGGGAAGTTTTCTACACCGAAGAGAGAGAGAGAGAGAGAGAGAGAGAGAGAGAGAGAGAGAGGAGAGAGAGAGAGAACGGTGGGATCACAGGTTTACCCGGCTAATGCCGGGTGCCTCAGAATCAAAAAGCGTCATCGAAACTTTCACTCGGTGACTACTTCGCCCCGACTTCGTTCTTCGCCTTTCTTAAAACTTTCTTCACACATTGTTGGTCGAAAACAAACTTTAACCATCACATCCATGTATTTTGTAAGGATCCGTAGTGTGAAAATAAGTTTATTGGTATTTGCATTGAATCTAAGTTCCGTTATTAACGTGACCTAGATCTAGAGTTGGGCTCAAGCAGCCTGTGCCAGTGTATGTTGTGTAGCGCTCGAAAAATGATTGTTGAACCAAGTATAAAATGTGTTCAGATTGTTTCAAGAAGTTACTGTGGCAGTGCCTTTTGAAAATTATAACAGCTTTGTCAAGTCGCCTAAGCTTGGGGAAACTATGAGCACATCTGGCATCAAAGCATCTGTCAGAGAGAGAGAGAGAGAGGGGGGGGGGGAGGGAAGGAGAGATGGACGAGTGGGGTTGCTGTGGAGGACAAAGGGGGGGGATGGAGATTGGAGGGAGACAAGGGAGATACATATATTGGGGGACAGGGTAACGGGAGTGGGGGAGAGAAAGAGATGGGATGGAGAGGAGAAATTGGTGGGGGTGGGGGGGAGGGGGGTCGGGAGAGGGAAGGAGGGCGGATTCAGGTTTATCCCTTGGCAAAGCCTCATCTAGACCTGCCCAGTTTATGTCAAAATACGTACTTAGTACCGTTCGTAGAGCGGGCCCTTCAGCTTGTATGGAATAATTCTCTCCATATTCAGTATTTGGCGTGCTTTACAACCAGTGATATATTCCCAGTAACAACATCGATGGCACTAGGAAAGAAAAATAATTAATTTGGCTGTTTGGAAAGATTTCAGAATGTATCTCAAGCCAGGCATTGCCAGGCTGTGCCCATTAACGTACTCAGCCGTTAATTGCCGAGCCCAGCATGAACTATAAGAACATTCTATACTGATTTGAGCCGAAATGTTAAATCAACAAGTGATTTTTCTTTCAGTTGCATTTTTATTTCTGAGGCATAAATCTCCGATTTCATGTCAATTTAGCTGAATTACTGATCGTAAAAAGACGACTTTCTGACTACTTGTCTGAACTCTTTGACGTACTTGGCGAAATTGTGTCTCTCTTGGATAATTGTGAATAATTTCTGCAAATGTATAAGGCATTTAAATCCTCAGAAAAAGAATCACTTAGCTTTCAAAGAAAGAAAAAAGGACGGGTCCAAGTTGTCGGGATTTTAATACACCTGTAAAACACGACATCGCAAACTATAGTCTTCATTTCTAAATATTTAACTGGACATTTAGAACCAAACAGGGCAGAGATGAAAGGGTGAAGATCTAGAAGGATTGCTTGGAGTTTTCTCCTGTGAACAGATCAAAACTCGACAGTTTCTCATGTTTTTACGCCCAATCCATTTGAGTTTGAGTAATTGCAGATGAATCGTGTGAAGACAACTACTTTAGAGAGATCATAACAGCAACAACTACAAACAACAGATAAAACAACTTGAAACAACTGTCAACTCTGGCATGCCTGAGAAGGATGTTGTTACGGGCAGGTAGTATTTGACATTCGCACAGACACTAAGCTGAAAGTGTACAATGCTGTGGTCCTTCCCACCCTACTCTATGGGGCTGAAACCTGGACAGTGTACCAATCGCATGCCAGAAAGCTAAATCACTTTCATCTGGCCTGCCTTAGAAAGATCCTAAGGATCAAATGGCAGGATAAAATTCCAGACACTGAGGTCCTCAATCGTGCCAAGGAATTGAGCATCTTCTGCCACCTGAAAAAAATTCAGCTACGTTGGGCAGGACATGTTGTCAGAATGCCCGACTCCAGACTCCCTAAGCAAATCTTCTTCTCTGAGCTCTCCAATGGAACGAGGAATGTTGGGGCCCCAAAGAGACGTTACAAAGACACTCTCAAGCAATCACTGAAGGCCTTTGCCATTGATGTGAGTGAGTGGGAAAAGCTCTCGATTGATCGTGCAAATTGGAGGGCGGCCCTTACCAGAGGCAGCAAAGCATGGGAAGCTGACAGAGTCCAGCAGGCTATCAAAAAAAGAGAACGGCGCAAGAAAAGGCCCAGTGGTACTGAACCAACGGAGCACTCTTGTCATTTATGCGGAAGGGTCTGCAGGGCAAAAATAGGACTTATCAGTCACATGAGAAGCCATAAGTCATGAAAGAACAGTCTTTCCATTCTGTCCTCTGTGTCCTTTAGTTCTTTTTATTGTCCATGTGTTGAAATTCTCAACAATTTCTGTTCTTTATTCCTCTGGTGTTGTTAAGGTCATCACCATACCTGATGGAAGAACTATTATTATTATAAGGGTAGCCACACAAAGGCCACCGAATTCGGTCACCGAGCCACTAGGCGCTTTAGGTGAGAAAAATTGTAATACATAAACGGACCGAATCTAGGTGGGCTCTGTGTGCAGTTGTTGAAATTATATAGTGCAATTCTTCCCACCTAAAGCACCTAGTGGCTCGGTGACCGAATTCGGTGGCCTTTGTGTGGCTACCCTAAGCCATAGCTGAACACTGATCGCAACTCACTATTTTCTCTACTTGGCTCTGTAATTAGACTGCGAACAGCTGTCAACATTGGCTTGAGAAACAGGACCCTCGGAATCTCCACCAGCCGTGTCACGTGACAGTAATGGGTTAAAGCGATGTTGTTAGGGGCGCGTAGCATTTTACATGATAAGCCATTGCTAATAAATGAACACAACTCAGTATTTTGTCTGTTTGGTTTTGTAATTACACTACGTGCCGTTAACAACTTCTCAGGTGAAGTGTCTCAGTTACGTGTGAACAGTTGTTAAAACTTGAGTCAAAATGGCCTGGAATGTTGGTTTCTGCAAACAAGGTCTGAAAGAATGTTGTTAGGGGCACGTAGATCTGGTCTAATTACAAAGCCAAATAGAGAAAACACTGCGATGTCTTCACTGTCCAGCAGTGGCTTATAATATAAACTACTACGCGCCCTTAACAACGGCCATTATCAAATGTTCACTGTCACCGTCTGTCATGGCAGCAACAGGAGAATCCATGACACTCCATCACCACTATTTTAGTACAGTAGAAATGTTTTTTTTTTTTTTTCAAATTTTAATAATTCGATCTAATTATAATTTTGTTATAAAGCGAAAAAAAAAAAGCCAACTCAAAATCATGCTACAGTGTACAAATAAAAAACTCAGTTCCTTTTGGTTTTGTGTGAAATATAATGCAAAAGTTAAACTAAATCCAACAGAGAGTTTTCGAGAAAATTGATGTTGATCTCTCTCATTCCAAGAAAAGGTCATTGTGTCAGTAAGTTTAGTAGCTGAAGTGAAGAGACGACTACACTTCCCGCAGTCTGATCTGGGCATCTCTAGACCTCCTGTCTGGGTGCATTTATTCATTCATTCATTCCGACACATTCATTCAACACCTGCACCCGTGAGCCGTAACTAAGTTGTCCGTGAGCGGATTAGGTCGGATGGAGAAAGACAGTTATTTAGCAGTGTCCCAATGGGGATGGCGTTGTGCTCCTAGTGCTGCAGTGTATTCTCTACATTGTCTCTTCTGTCTTGATGTCTGTCTGTCTGTCTGCCCCTCTCTTCTCTCTCTCTCTCTTCCCCTTTCCCTGCTGTTTGTAGCTGTGGTGGAGTCAGTCACATTATAGCACCAAAATATAATAATATCTCTGTCGCTTTCTAATCTATCTGCCTGTCTATCTGTGTCGATCTCGTTTTCTTTATCGCTATACATCTATTTTCGCCTCTCCATCTCCCTCTCTTTGTCTTTCTGTTGCAGTCTCTCTTTTTATCTGGCTATCTGTCGGTCTGCCTGTCTGTCTGTTTGGCCTATCTCCACCTATCTCCCTGTAACCCCGTCTGTCTCTATCTCCCTTTCTCTGTCTCTCTATCAGTCTCGCCGTCTCCCTATCTGTCGTCTGCCTCTTTCTCACTCTGTCTTTCTGTCTATCTGTATCTCTCTCTCTCTCTCGTCCTTGCCACTGTCGTCATGACAGGCTCTGATGGCAGTCTGAGGTTGATGCGTTCTCTTGTATCATCATTTATCTAACAATGACCTTGGATCAGATGAACCATCTTGCTGGACGAGGCTCTGGCTGACTTTTTTGTCGGTACCAACCAGGTCGAGCTAACGGCTGGGGATCTGATGTTGACTACACCTTGGTGGGGGAAGCCGTAGGCCGCCAACAAGGGCTGACGCCTTGGGCTGGATGGCGTGTCCTGTACCCCTGCCAAAAGTCAATCGAGTGAATCCGCTGGAAAGTATAGCCATCCATTTTTGTCTTGATTTGACAAACGTGTAAACGGCTTTGGCTGCGATCAATTTAAAACAAGATCTTCCTTTCCAGAGAAACCACTGCCATAAAACCACTGAGAACTGACGGCGAGGAGAAAATAATTATATTTGAATATGGTGGAGAAAATTGTGCAAAATTAATTGCGGAAGCGCTAATATTTGAGCTCCTCTTGGAAGATACGGCAAGTTCACATCCGGGTATGCCCAGTTGCATGGAGATCAAAAGCTTCGCTAACTACGTGAGAGATTAAGATTAGAGTAAAATAATTCTTACTGACTCTTGAAGCCTGGTCTTACGAAGTGTGGCTTTATCCGGGCGTCTTTTTCACTCAGTGAACACGCGCCTGTTTCCTAGAAACTGCTCCTCTTACTTTCAATGCAGGTGTTCTCATGTAAGCGTATTTTTGAAATAATTATAATCATTTTCGAAAAAATACCTTCGTCAAGAAGATCCGCGAACAAAAACAATAACAACGCTTCATGCTTTCATAACTTATCTCAAAATAATCCGAGCGAGTTTTCTTAAATGTCGTTTAAACGATTGCCCCTAAATGATTGTATATATTTTTGCATGTCTATATGTGAGTGTGCATGAGAAAACGCGGCTTAAGACGGCAGAGCTGATTTTGAGAAAAACTGGCTTGAAGTGAAAATATGGGTCCGACACCAACTTCCAACTTGGCTGTTGTTTAGGGGACCGTGGCATGTTACAGGGTAAACTGTAGATGAGCAGTGAACACTACTTACTATGATGTCTATAACGGCTTTGTAATTAGACTACGGTTTCCTAACATGATTAAAAAACTTCCGACTTGGCTGTTGCTAGGGGACCGTGGCATGTTACAAGGTAAACTGTAGATGAGCAGTGAACACTACTCACTATGATCTCTGTAACGGCTTAGTTATTAGACTACGGTCTCCTAACAACAATCACTCCAATATTACTTGGTCAATTAGCTATTGCCACTTTTAGGATTAAATGCCGTTTTCTCAAAATCTTGTTTTAGGGAGGTCACTTACTTCAATTTATCAGAAATGTCTTCTCTTTTATTATATGTACAGAGCTCAAAATGTCATGTTGCCAACTTATTGTGGGTTTTCTCATGCACACTCACATATGAACCAATTTGTCTTTGTAGAATAATATTTTTACGTATTTTTTTTTAAGTAACAAAACAAAATTGTTTGGTTTTGTTTCGTCAAAGGTTTTTGTAAATACTATGGTTAACTGGCTAGAACTGCAACTTTTAGATTGCTTACAGTGAAAAACAGTTTTTTTTTTGTTTCCGCATTTGATTTTCCTCTGAACTCGTGCAACTTGCTACTCTTTCCCGTCATCTTTCAACAAACCTTTTAAGAGCAAATCCGTGTTCTTTTAATTGCAAACGAGTATTATTGCTTGTCAATATTTGTATGGGTCATACACACAGACAGACATACACACGTTCAGACACATGTGCTTTTCTTACGCTAAAGGGAGACCACCTCCCAGTCAGCGACCCTACGGAAATCTGACGCAAAGGATTGACTCAAGTTTGAACGGGGAATGACATCCTTCCTACGGAGATCCGATGCTTAGAACATCACGCAGAGATTGTTTTGATGTAGGAACCGCCTCTATGGAAATCTTACCAATCTTACGGAAATCATATACAAATTTACGTTGGATTGACGTTGGGTTGCTGGCTGGGCTTTCTCAACTCCTCCGAGTGTACGTACTTTAAGGTTGATCCCAGCTGATGTCTATCAGACATTGGGATAGTCAGAGATCCCTTCGGGACACAGACCAGTTCAAATGTCTTGCAACGTTGCAGACTTGTTGACTCTTTCTGTGCTCTGTTGAGACATGTTTGTGGAGACAACATGGTGTCAGCTCTGACCCCGCTAGTAAAGAAGAAGGGTACAGGACGGGTGGACACTCTGGACAATCTCACAGTGATCTTGGAATGGTCAAAATAAAAAATTCAAACAGCTTAAACAAAACGGGCAGACAATCTAAGGGTGGCCCAGGAATGGTTCATAAAAGAAAAAAAAAAGCTGAAACACCCGAAGTCACTGACGTTGTAAAGCCATGTGTGTGTGTGAAAAGGTCATTGGGTTGAAAGTGTGAGTACTGTCTGATGGTCTACACCAGGGGTCATCAAACTACGGCCCGCGGGCCGGAAGTCAGTTCATCCGGCCCGCCCTGGTACTTGATTTTGTTTGAGAAAACCAGAGATATCTAGAGCTACGGGATGGACAGATTGCTTATGCGGCCCTCGCTTGTAAGTCGGTCAGTTATCCGGCCCTCTGTGAAAAATGTTTGGTGACCCCTGGTCTACACCCTGTACAGAGTGACTTGACAACACTAATTTAATAGACACAGTCTTAAGCTGGGCTTGTTTAGAGATTAGATTAGTGAAATAATTTCATGGCAGTCTGGATCTCTTGCAGATTTCATGAACCGTAAGTTGGTCTGCTACTGTGTTACATGATAAAGATTTGCGGCCATAAACAGTAGAAAAGGGGAGAGGGGGGTGTCTAGGATTGGATCGATTATTTCGATGTTTGTGGTTCTGTCTCTCTGTCTCTCTTTCCATCTGTCTGTCTTACCGTTTCTCTCTCACTGCCTCTCCCCATCAGTCTGTCTATCTTTGTCTCTATCCATCTGTCTGCTAAATTTCACCTTATATAGACCCTTTTCACTTCCGCGTTACGGTTGTTTGTGGGGAGCCGCACGGCATCGAAAAGCAACGTGTAGGGCGAAAACCTCAACTTGCCTTAGTGATGGCATCTGAATAATTATGTGCACAGTCTAAGCAAAGATGCATTTTTATGCCAGAACCAGCACGTAACGGGTTTGTACAGTTGGGTGCCCAATAAGAGGATGGCATCGTTCGACCGTTGTCCACCGCTTCCGCCCTACAAGTGGGGCACGCCGCTATTTTGTTTGCCAATCACGTGATATGGAGGACGGTAGATGAAAAGGGTCTATAACTCTTACTAAACAAAGAAAAGTAGTCAGGGCATGGCTGTGGGGGTGGGGGGGGGGAGAGAAGAAGGCGGGAGAGGGGCTACATTCCGCAGAATCTTTGACATACTCCCACTGACATCTGGGCTATCCAGGAACCACAAGTTGTAGAACCGCTGCTCTAGCCTACAGAAAATATAATTATCCCAGGCAAGTCTGTCCTGTAGATAAGTTTTAAGCACAAACAGAATAACATTGGCATTCGTTCTAATTCGGTCCCTTCAGGGATTTTGTGCAGCCAAAGGGGAAATTTCCCAACTTCTAATGTCTGCAGAATAAACGTCAAGTACCATGGGCGCCACAAAGTTAGCGTGAAGAACATTTCCCCTTTATCCAGTTGCCTGGTACGACAGCCATTGCAAATGTTAGGTGCTGTTATCTGTATTGACAACGTCATTATTATTGTATTTGATTGGGGAAACTTTCACAGCGTCCTTGGTAGCAACGTTTTACTTTGGAAGGAAGGTGAAAGTGTCTTGGCGTCTCATTCTTGGCCTAGTTTTATTGTACCAAAGATTCGAGATGCAATAAGAGGCTGAGGTATTTTGGTTCACAGATTTCCCAGCGCCACCTAACGGCGAATGCGCAGGTGATGTAAACAACGGTTATTTCGCAAAGCCGAACAGAGAAAATACCGGGTTTAGTTCACTGTTCGGCCATCACCTCAGTTTCATCTTTTCAAATGTGCAGGATAAATTGTTTTCAGGGCTCTCGGGAACCTTCAGAAATGAAGAGAACTATACGGCAGACTAGGAGTGATTGAATCATGAGGCACGAGTCGCATGGCAAAACAGTAAAACTCTGGTCTGCAGAATGTCTTAATTAACAACATGTGTAGAAAAGTAACAAGAGGAACAACGACAACTACAACAACAGCATCAGCAAGAAAAACACCATCATCATTATCATCACCAGCAGCAACAACAACAACAACAACAATAACATCATCAACAACAACATAAACATCATCATCATCATCAACAACAACAACATCATCATCATCATCAAGAAAAGCAACAAGGACATCCTCCTCATCATCATCAAGAACAACAACTATACTGCCTATACCACCACTAACACTACAACTACTAGAACAATTGCTTTAGAACTCTAGATCAAAGGGTCGTTCTGGAATGATGCAGTTTGTCTTTCTACCTCGCCTCAGCCTTCATCTACCTCTCCCCCTCCCCTCCCCCTCCTCTTCTCGGGCATGCACGCTCACAAAGTTGAGTGTCTCAAAAGTAACTCCGGGAAAAAAAACAACAACACGAGATCAAAGACAGTAGACTTTACGTACCGACCCCTCTTTGAAGTCAGTGAACTGGAACGCTCTTCTCTCCTGAAACCAGACCGTCGAGGGCCTAGACCTGTTTTATTTACTGGTCTAAGATTTGGATCATTATCCAGGCTTACCAGATTGGCTTTTTTAAAGCCAAATTCCAGAAATTTGGTTTTTTTTAAAAAGGGTTGGCGTCAGAAAATTCATTTGTTTTTTTTTTTTCGGCTTTCTGCTGTTTTTTTTTTTTACTTCACATACTAAAATTACCTGCATAAAAAATGCATACCATCCTTTTTCTAAATCATTTCCTTTCGAGGAAATCTGTTTTTGGTCAGATACATGTACAATTGCCGAGATTTCTGCAACTAATTGTCAATACAAGGAAGCACCAACTGGTAAGGTCAGTATCCAGTAGACAATGGATTCCATAGATTATATTATTTAAACTGCACGATTTTTTTGGAAAGAGTCCACCCACCTTAGGACTCCCTACACACACTGGGAGTATTCAAAGAGCTGGCCACCTTTTTCTTTGTTTGCCCAACAACCCCAGTCAGCAATGCTGTAGTTAAGAGTATATTTTCTCTTGCACCCTCCATTAAAACTAAGTCTAGAAACACTGTGCAGCTGAATCCTATGGTGCTATTGTGAGAATTGCGGCAGAACTATTGCTTTCAAACAAATGCTGCAAAGACTCTCACTCAGTCTCACTGCATTTCCAGAACTGCGTTGAAAAAAGCTTACAATTGACAAGATTTAAGCCAAATGTTCCACTCCTTCTAGTGGGGAGGATGATATTAACTTAGTTCTGGAGTTTTTCATGTGATGTTAGTATGAAATCTATACTGAAATTTGTTTGGCTCGCTTTTCTGGCATTGCTTGGCTTCCATTGTAGTCAAGTAAGGAGTGAATCAGATCAACGCTGGTGTGCGCTCCAGGCCGTTGCCTCGCCGCCCATAAATCTTGCTTCACACTATCCCACCTGGCACTGCTCATTGCACCCGGCAGGGGCATGGTGTGGGTAGGTACTGTACCTAGTGTGTTAGTGTAAAGCATAATTTATGGGGGATGATCCATCGATCTGGGTTCCTACACCAGCTTTTGTCTGTTTCACCCCTAAGTTGGCTTTTTCCGGTCTCTGATTTTTTAAAAATCAGTTTCATAATAAGGTGACATTTTACATTCAGAGATTTTACCGACTTGTGTTACGGAACCGTGCTATTCTTCATCATAAACTATGACAACAGAGAACATAACGTAGTAGTTTCTCTATTTGGCTTTGTACGTACACAGCGGTCCCCTAGCAAGAACCAAGAAAAAAAGGCGGGGGGGGGGGGGAATTAAATGGCACATTCTGAACCTGCCCGGGATATGAAACTCAATGAAAAGCTGTGACACGAGAATTTCATTCGGCGGATCCAAAACCTGTATAATTGTCTGCTAAATTCTTGAAAACGTTTTCAAAATAGATGACCGCGTAAAGCAACAATCACACGCCAAAAACAAATATCTATATAGGGAAACGGGATTGAATGACACAGTTACTATATTTAGATTTACGTCATGGGACATTCGAACTGTTCAACGCGGCGGTTAAGCACAATTATGAACTTTGTTAGGTCTTTGTACATACTTTTCATGTGCAGTCGAGGTTTGTGCCTCGAATCGCCCCTACAAAGTCCATAACAACTGTGCTTAACCACCGCGTTGAACAGTTCGAATGTCCCATGACGTCATCGGTAAATTTAAATATAGTAACTGTGTCATTAAATCCCGTTGCCTATACTACTGAGAGTTGTGACTTTTAACTACGATCATCCAAACTTTAAATAGCTCAACTAAATCTAACCCCTGCAATCAATCTGATGACTCATAAAACTTACAGTGATACTCAAATACAGATTCAGGTATTTGGTCATGCCTGCAGTTATTAGAGCCTCCATATTGACGGATGTGATGGGCTCCGAAAATGCAATTCTGGATTGTCAGTTAAGTACTCGTTGTCATGATTCAGATGTTGTTAAAACTCACGCAGAGAGTGAGTTGTTTTTTTTTCCAGGGCCATGAGAAATTGGCTGGTGGCCTTGAACGGCCCTCGCGTATTATAGTTGGTGAGTAAATAAATGTAAAGTTAAACTGTTAGATTCACGCTTGTCGGTTTTAATGTTCGTGATTAATAAGTAATGGAGTAGGGGTGAAACAAGGTGGGGCTAGTTGACATTGTTAAGTATGACTAGACAAGTTTTTGCACGTTAACTGGCTGGTAGAATAGTGCAGACGTATTACTACAATTAAAATGGTGGGAGGTTTCGACCTATGAGATAGCTGAACTAATTGGGCCAGCGGACTAGCACGCTGGGTAGCCAGATAGTATAAAACATCGTGTAACGTTCAGATTTAGTGAATACAGACGAGCAGAAGCATCGTGTCGTGAAGTATCTCCGGTTGACCAGTACCTGAACTGTGTGGTTTGAAGACTAGAAGTCCTTGCTAACGGACTGACTGAGCTCTAGAAAGAAAGGTCTGAGTGGGCTGACCTTTGAAAGCCCACGCTGCGCTATATTGATGTTCGCGCCTACCAGTAGGCGTGACCAATGGTACTATATCTTATTTATTCAAGCATAATAGAGATCGGAGATAGAGAGAGAACTACAGCCTCATAGGAAGACTAAGGAAACCCCAGCTGGCACTCGACCACGAGTGTCCTGTATCATAGATCTATTGCCATAGTATGATTGGAATAATATAGCACATTGTTGATGAATTGAATAGTGATTGTGCATAAAATATAGTCTTTTGGCAACTGCTTAAATTACCTACAAGCCGAAGAGTGCTTCTGTAGGCTTTGAACATACTGGGCTCTCCTAACACTCAAGCCCATATGATTTAGGGAGAGTTTGCCTGGCGACTGGCCAGTGGCGACTCAACTGTCACTTTAAATTGATATCTAGTTTCGTATAATAGACCTATTTGCTATTGATTGCAGTACCTCCATAGTTACATGAATATCATTGGTTAAGTTATTAATTAGAGTTTTTTTGGTTTGAATATATACCCCTATTGTCTTTTGTTTTGTTATTAATATTTATGTAAACTATGGCCTGACCGGCCTGACATATATACGCTCTAGTTATTTAATACTTTTCTTGTGTGGTTGTGTCCGAGTGTGAGTTAGCTGCCTCTCGTGCAGTCGTAACATCCCCAAGACCCTAACTCTGCTCGTGACACTCGTATTGATTTAATATTTTACAATTTTTAAATTGTTTAATTCCTTTCATTGGTTCTTTCCAATCTGTCATTTTTTTTCTTTCTGGTGAAGGTTTAAACACCGACAGCTTGGTTTGTCTTCCCTTTTCCTTTGGTTTTATTATATCGTTTTGATATTATTTCTTAAGCGAGGCTTTGCTAGCTACAACGTTTCCCTTTTGGCATTTACGGACTTTGCTTCAAGCCTTGATTATAATAATTATTTCTGCAGTTTGTAAGAAGCCTTTACAAGGACGCCATTGGAAAAGTCAGTACCCTGAAGACAGCGGAAAGTTCTAGTCATTTGGAATGAAAACAATAATCCCAAGAAAAGACTGCAGTAGGAGAATGGTGAGGACTTGCCTTCATTTTCATGTACAGCTGGATCACATTAACTCTCAATGTCCAGAGCTTAGCGAAACTTGTCTCTTCTAAGACAACACAAAAAGCCAGACAGCTCCAGCAACCAAAACAAAGAAAACTGATTGTCTTTCTGGCCAACTTGAAAGTTAAAATACAGAGAAACGTTGCGAGCAAACAGACTTGGCCTGGGGAGTCTTGAACAAACACCAGGCTAGTCGAGCTTTGGTCGTTACGTCGGTAATTTACGGTTTTCTCGGGTAAACACTCCAGATTGGATAGACACAACAAAATCCGGAACATTGACCTCTTTTGTATTTCTATCCCTGACCTTTGAGAACCCAACAAACACATTCTGAAGGTACAGTAAATATGGTCTCTCTGTCTCAACAATACAGTGAATATACTGGTTTCAGTGAAGTCCATAGCCAGCAGCTAATGATGCAGACATTCATGGATATTTCATCTACAGCCCCTGTCAGACAACCTGGTCAGATTATCAATATTTTAACATCAGAAGAGAAAATGTTTACTCGCTGGTCCATTCTTTGAATACCGAAAATGATTATTCTTTCTGTCTGTCTATCTGTCTGTCTGTCTGTCTGTCTCTCTCTCTCTCTCTCTTAATATCAAACATGTTTGGTTTTGTCGTTGTAAGTTTTAGCTAGGTCTTATTTATAAAGATAATGAAAAATGTTTCCACCGTGATCCACGAAAATTCGGTAAAAATAATCTTTGTAAGTCTATGAAAGTGATCCATGAAAATCCATGACAGTGATCATTAAACATTACATACCAAACATTTGGAGATTGTCAAAAATCTTACCTGTCCCCAAAAAACCAAAAATATCTGAAATGAACGACCTTCGCCCAGTTACATTAACTTCCATTATCTTTAAATGCTTTGAAAAACTTGTTTTAACTGAACTAACGAAGGAGGTCAAACAAAATCTCGATCCTTTGCAATTTGCATACAAAGAAAACAGGAACACAGAAGACGCTTTATTGTTTTTATTGCATAACATGTACAGTCATTTAGACACTGGTAAAACCTGTGTTCATGTGCTCCTAGTCGATTTTTCGTCTGCGTTTAACACCATACAACCGCACTTAATGTTTCAAAAGCCTACCAACCTACACGTGAGTTCTTTTTTAAAGAGCTGGATCTTCGAATTTCTAACACAGAGAAGCCAGTTTGTGGATATAAACAACACATTTTCCAAATTACTCACAACAAACACAGGAGCGCCAAGGCTGCGTGCTGTCACCTGCCTTGTATACATTGTATACAAATGATTTCACTGTGACACACAACAACGTTTACCTTCTTAAATTTGGCGACGACTCTGCTATTTTAGGCCTTTTACCTAACTCTGGCCACGAATATTCTAACATTGTACAATCCTTTCATTGTTGGTGTAATAATAACTATCTTCTACTGAATGTTAAGAAAACAAAAGAGCTTGTTTTTGACTTTAGGAAAAATAACAACGATCCTGTTTGCCCTCTTACTATCAACAATGAAGAGGTTGAAATTGTCACAGAGGCCAAATATCTTGGCATTACTATTGATTCATTGCTTAACTGGCATGCGCATGTAACATATGTATACAAGAAAGCCAACCAGCGCATGTATTTCCTCAGAAAGCTCCGCTTTTTAAAAGTTAGCAAAAGCATTCTGAAAATATTTTACACCATGGCTATTCAGAGCGTTTTGATGTATGGAGTTGTCTGTTGGGGAGGAAACATCTTACAAAAAGATAAAAATAAGATCAATAATTTAATTAAAAAAGCATCCAAAATTTGTATCTGTGATCTGCCATATTTTGATGAGCTGTACACTGGTGCTTGTATTAAAAAAGCTAATATTATTATAAATGACCCCCAACATCCCCTAAACAAGGAATATATAAGATCTGTAAGAAGTTTAAGGCTGTTGTCAAAGAAAACTAAAACTGAGCGCTACTTTAAATCGTTTATTCCATCATCAACTAGGATGTTACAATAATGTCGTCATCTTGATCGTAATCTGTGCACAGTTGAATTATGTCCTGCGTGTCAGGTCAATGTGTTTTAGTTAGGGAAGCATATTGTGTGCACTGTTAATTTTGTTAATTGAGTTAATTTATCAGTGTGTGTGTATATATGTGTGTGTGCGCGCTATGTATCATACTTTCTGCTTCTGTAACTGTATTGTTATGTATTCAATGATCAAAACAAATTTCCTTGTACAAGGACGAATAAAATTTATCTTATCTTATCTTATCTTATTAAAATCCATGAAAGTGATCAGTGAATGCCTTTAATTTAAAAGTCATGCATGAAAGTCATCCGTGAACTACATGGAAGTAATCCATGAAAATCTAAAAATAGGATCTATGAAAATCCAAAAAAATCTTTAAAAGGGATCCATGAAAATCTGTAGTAGTGATCTATGGCAATACGTGAAAGTGATCCATGAAAAGCCTTGAAAATTAATCCATCCCCGGCAAAAGACAACAAACGAGCCATCTGTCATCACATATTTTATTTATCGTCCCTCTGACATTGTTAACGTTTACAGTAATTACTCTATAATAATCACAAAAGAAAAATGAAAGTATTTTATTCATTTCCCCTTGTGAGTAATGCCTCAACCCTCCCTCCATTTTGTTATATCTCAGTGGTAAAAGTTATCGTTCTTACAGCAATTGTCTGCCCCTGAATTGTTCCTCGCTAGGTGGCTAATCCAGCTAAGACGTTCCGTGCACACTTTCTTAAGTCTGGCACGTTGTGTCTGGGCCCAGGCATTACTGGACAGGATATTACTAAGATCCAGTCCATTTTCACTTATCTCTGCTGACTTTAGTCTAATGATTTTTCGACCCCGGAGACAACAGACTTCAGACTTCTGTAAGTATGAAGTGCGTGTGTTTGTACCAGTGGGCATAGCGTGGGTTCCCAGCGCCCGGGGCAAGGCATGTAATAATGGAATAATAATGGATGGCATTTATATAGCGCATATCCGCTTTACAGAAGCAACATGTCAACCACAGAGCAGAATGGGGCGCCGGCGAAGCGCTCAACACACTACACTGCTTCTTTCTCTCTCCCTGTCTCGCTCACTCTCTCTCTCTCTACCTCTCTTTATCTCTCTCTATCTCAGAGCAAATTGTAACGCAGCCTGTTAGGCGCAGTCCACAACTCACAACAGTTCACAACTCACAACTCACAACTCAAATAATATTTGAATATTTATTAATAATAATATATATTTAATAATGAATAATAAATTTTGTTGTTCCTGGTGGGGAGATGATATGGGTAAATTTTAATCTATTCATTTCAATTTTGCCTCGGCAGCGGCCTGTTCGGCCTGCTCTTTATGATTTCCAACTGCCAGGGTGTCTTCAACGTGCGCAACGTGCACACGGGCCCTCCGAATTTTTTCGTCCTTACCCGAGAAGACTAAGTACTCGATCCTACCCCCCAATAGGATCAGGGACTTGAAAATATGAGTAAAATCTCAATTTCCAACATGCCTGCACTGCCCGGGTTTTGAACCCGGGACCCTTGGCATGAGAGGCAAGCACGTTGCATCTAGACCACCTTGTCCACCTCGTGTAGTGCGATCCCTGACCCGTGGACTGTTAACACTCCCTGGGTCCCTTACACCAGTCCAGTATTGAACTCCTTACACCCCCAAGCACATGCATTGCAATTTAAGAAAATAGTGGTGTAATTGCAGCAAAATGCCTTTAGTGCTGGTATACTCAAATTTATTTAAAATCGCCCGCTTTGAATTTGTGTAAAATTTTCAGTAACAGATTTGAACTCTGCATTGAAATCTCTCTCAGTTGACAATATTGCTAAGTCACTCAGTCCTTTTTGGCTCATTGCAGAGCTCTGATACGTTTTAGCTAATTAAGTTTCGAGAAACTTCTTTCACAAGTGACAGCTGAAACACTGATAGTTAAAAAGGCTCTTAACGTCACAACAAAGTTAGTCAAACTCTCTTGCAGCTTCCATTTGTACACCCACTGAAGCAAGTCTAAAACCATGTCATAACACTCGACATTATTTTGCGAAAACGTAACTTAAAAGGGATGAGAACATATTTTTAAAGATATACATTGGATTCGTAAATCATTAAATGCTTTTGAGACAGTTTATAAATGATTTAAGACGCTATTCATGGCAAGTACTCAGTTTTGACCCTCAGATCACTTTGTTACCGTTTCTGTCCCATATAAACGTGAACCAGCGACAACTGCCCTGTTTTCTCAGGTCGCGTCACACTTATACGAGTTTATTTCTAATCTGTGTGTCACATAATTGAAGCAGAAGCAGAAGAACGAACGATAAGGAATGATTTCCGCCTCAGCAAAACAATTCTCGCCAAAAAAAAAAACCCACAAAAAAAAAACCTGTCGACATGCCAGAACAACAAACTCTCCATCGACTGAATCTCTATCAACACATGCACACATTGGCAACAGCATCTTTCTTTAACCCAGTGTTGGAACAGTAAATTGGCAGGAACATTACTTCCAGAAATGTCGAGATTTCGACAGTCTTAACTTAGCGATCGGATTGTCGTCACATCCACAACTAACGGAGGTCACGACTTGTTTCATAAATACGACATGTAACACTAGTTTCTACAAATATTTGTAGCGGTGATGTAACTGAGTTATGGTTGTAAAGGTGGCAATACGTCAGACATACATGGATTTTGCCTAGCTGTGATACACTCCTCCAGATAAATATCTGTCACGGCGTATCTTTAGTAGACTGGACCGTCTGGTGGAAATTTAAGAGTTAAGCTGGGTTTCCATGTGTACGGAAACAGAAACGGCAAAGGAAAAGTAAAAAATTCATCAAGTAGTGAAGGGAAAGAATGTCTCCTCATGTGCGGAAACGGCTTTCCTGCACACATGAAAACATTCTTTCTATTTCACTACTTGAAGGGTTTTTGACGATTCCGTGCCTGTTTTCGTACTCATGAAAATCCAGCTTTAACCAAAGTGAGTAATCATGCTGAGACCAACGGACATCTTGTTTGTTCTGAGCCTTGGGACTGGAAGACGGCACGGACGAAACAGGAGCAGCGTCACGGCTAGGGGAATTCTACATTCTTCACGAGTAATGGGTGCTGGGGCAAATAATTATAAGAAACAAGAAGGACAGTTCAGCTTACCCTCGGGCCTGCAAAAATACTCTTCCCTCTGCATCTTGTTTCGCATCTATAGAAACTACATCCCAAAAAGTGCTTAACGTGACATGACTGGTTTTCCTGTGAAGAAACCAATAGTCTTTGTTCCGTTCAAGGTTTTTCACACAGTTTTTCACATAAAGACACGGAAACCATTACAGACTATCTGTCACGTGACGCGGCCGGAGAAGATTTTTCACAGGAATTACATTTTGTTTAGTGAACGAGACACGACGTCGTGAGGAGTGACCTTTTTTTTTTCGTACAAAACACGGATCTGAAAAGCTAGGAATATTCGACTATAAAAAAGTGGCATGGAAAATATACGGTTCAACTTCGAATATTTGCCGTCTTTGAGCATAATGCGAATATATCTACAATTTTATTCCTGCATTGCAAACTACAGTTTTAAAATAATGAATCTAGGTGAAAACCACGTGATGTTGTTAGGTTTTGTGATTGTCCCGCAGTTCGTGTTGAAAGTTTTGTAAATCGCTCTTCTAAATTTGTCGTCTCTGTCACGAGTGGAGTGAGTGCAATTAAGGGGATTGCTACAGAGCGGGTGTAGAGTAAGAAGGGCTCACGGCAGACAGGTAGGGAAAGACGTGAAAGGAAGAGAGTAAAATTAACGCACGAACACAAGTAAGGAAAGCGTGCATGTTATGAGTGGTGGGGGTCTGAATGAGGCGAAAGCGCTGTATTACTATCACTGCAAGTTAGAAGGTCCTACTGAACGGACGCTAGTAAGAGCCCAGCGGGCGGACATAAGGGGAGCAGTCGAGAGACCAGTGAGAGAGTTTTTCCAGTGATGACTGGTAGGTAGAACGTTGATTGATAATTATGATTGATGTATTATATTATATTCGTCTATTACCATGATGTAAATAACTATATGTGAGGAATGTGGAAGTCCTTGATATATGAAAGCGATAGATGAAAGTGAGTTCATGGATTTGTAGCGCGAGTGAGTAGTGTGTACTCCGATGGAGGTGTGTTACCGTAAGATGTGTGGTGAGTGAAAGGTGAACTAGTGTGTGTACGCTTCATGGATTGTAAGGAGAGGTGGAGTGAATAGAAATGGTAGGGTATTATACCAATGTAATGTTATTCTTGTAGGTGCCGAGGTCGGGCCAAAGAGCGCCGCCTACGGTGATAGGCCAGCATAGGGCCGGAGGCCACACATAGGCCAGAAGTGAGGCTGTCGGTGCAGGACAGTAGAGGCACATAAAGTCGTGGCAGTCAGGCCACGGACAGGGACGTAGATATGAGCGTGAATGTGATAATGTACTATTGCCATGTTGATGGGCTAGGAACTAATAATGTACTATTGCCATGTTGAGGGGCTATTGAATGTGATAATGTGTTATTGCCCTGCTGAGGTGCTAGGGGAGTGCTAAGGTGTATGACAATAGGAAGGTGATATTGAGAGACTGCGGTGCCAGTGAATTATTAATGTGCTATTAAGACCCTGAGGGGAGAGGCTGAGGCCGAAGTGCCTTTAGGAGTAACTACCGGGTTGTGGATCCGAGGGAGAGTGTGTGTGAGAATAAGGCCGTTGTACGGCAGTTAATCCCAATAATATAATGTATGTAATTGCGCTATTATCTGTATAATTATGTTTAATAAATGTGTGAGTCTGATGGATTGTTCTGTTAAGTGTTAAACTTGTTTGTTCGTGATTGTTGTCCTGTCATAAACTATTACATCTCCCAGTCTGGGATTTGTGACAGTCTCCTCTTTCCTCCGTGTAGCTTTGGAGAAAACGTTAAAAGACCAAACATTTGAGGTTTGTCATGGATGCAGCTGTGATTGGTAAGTTTACAACAGGTACCTTGTTTTTCGTCAAACTGCCAGTGCCAAGGTCCGTGTTACTGTCACTGGTAATTTCGATACTCGTCCTTTCATTTTGATCAGCTCGATACCATTACCAGTTACTCTTCATGAATATTACATATGTCTGTCTGTATTGCTGGTGATAAATGGGGCATCTGTGTGTGGGTTTTGCTCTTTTATCTTGGTGTACCTATCTGACCTTCAATGCAAAACGTCTCAACTTCATCGTCCACCAAGCATCATCTAAATTTACCACAACATATCAGCCCCGGTCGCAGATCTACCCTTTCATCCTTGCTTTAACATTTCACTTTGATCAACATTTTATAGCGCCATTAGTATGAGCCGCAGAGTAACTGTCGCATAAAATGTATTTTTCATGTAGCCATTTCCTTGCTTTAAAGGCCCAAATCTCGTGGAGCGGCCTCACGTTTATGGCCAACACTCTTACACACATACACACACGCGCGCACTCGCACGTGCGCACACACACACACACACACAATCCATGAACTATCAGCACTTTTTGTTGCACATAATCTCAAGGAAAAGCTAAACAAGAGAAGATCTCCAGCGATATTGCTAGTTATCCTCCCAGACACCGCTGGAGAAATCTTTGTGAGACGCATGCCAGTGGCTCTGAACCCGTCCTCGCATGAACAGCCTGCCTGTCTGTCGGTCTGTCTGTTTGTCTGTCTGTCTGGCTGAGACCAGAGACCTGGGCTGCCAGATTTATCCGTTTTGCAAACTGAACATCAAGCGTCTTTAATAACCACCCGAAATGTCAACAACGAACGCCGACGTACAGACGGACCCACCTCCCTCCTCTCCCTTCCCCCTCCCCCTACACACACACACACACACACACACACACACAAAATAATGAAATTCAAGTGAAAAGAAAAGTTAAGTGTTGACACCAACAGCTCTTAAAAGTTATAGTGTACCCTTGAATTCGACGGACCTACATAAAATATTACATCCCCGGCTCCATGAAAGTATAATCGGGACATTCCACGGTAACTGACGGGATGTTCAGACAATACTTTTTAGGAAAAAAAAGAGAAAAGACCACTAAATAAATAACCAACAATTTATTTCAAAATGGATCGATCAGTCCTCCAGAAAAATGGTATAGAAATGATAAAAATGTGGTTTAAGTAATAAAATTAAGATGAGTCCATTCGATTACCTTCCCTTTAGTTGGTAACTGATGGGACAGAAAAAATACCATGTTTTTTACATAGCAAAATGAAATTACAACATTTGTGGAACTAAACCAACAGGAATAGTGAACAATGTTTTTTTTTACATTAAAAATTGCATTTGAGCATACAGAAAAAGTATAAATAATCAAGTTTTACTTTTAAACACACTAGGGCAATTAGTAGTAACTGATGGGATATACTCTTGGTAACTGATGGGAGGTTGTAAACATGTGCTCTTTTCCATGATGGTCGCTGGGTCACATGATGTCGCAAGGAAGATAATGCTAACCAGAAATGTTAATTTAATTACTACCCTTTACAACACAACCATTCATTTTTTTCCCAGGCATGGTTTGAAAAATGGCTCTTAGGTAACATATTACGTGGAATGTCCCAGTCATTATTCGTTCACTCAACAAGTGAAACATAACCTCTAACTCTGTTGTCGGGTTATTTATTGAAATCACGATACTTGCAACACTCACATATTCATTATTTAAATGTCTCGTGTCTGACTGATGGATGGCGTAGAATCCAACCAATCCACTATCGATTCCTGCACCACATGTTCATGCATCACACAGCCGGAAGGGATCCGATCTCACATTTTGAAGTAACGTTCTCTGTTCAAATTCCACGTTTGATAATGTGAGAATCAACTTAGAAACAAGTTTCTTCGTGCCATAGATGCAATAACATGGACCACTCCCTTCTTGGCACCTCTCACAGTTAGCGCTCTGCTCGGGGGGCGAGGCCCATGGTGTATTGCATGAAAAGAATGCTTGATCTAACGGTAAATTAATGATGGGGATTTGTTACACTGCCACTGCTGCGATTAAAGACCAAAAAAAAAAAAGTGAAATCTGACAATTTAGCAGGTATCTGTCCACACACAGAATAAACCGCAATCAGTATTCAAACAATGATTTAGGGTAACGTACCATCAGGTGAAATGACCGGATATACTTTATTAAACCAGGAACTTCTGACGCAAGTTGTTTTCACAATTATAAATCATACCACAAATATGCAGCTTGTTAGATCTGTGCTCAGTATGGCGTCCATGCAATGCATGACATCGCATTTTTGTTGACATAAACTTGTGAATAACTGGCATCGTTACGAGACACGGTGGACTAGAGGGTCAGTGCAGGCTTGTTAGAATTTTGGAATTTTTCTTGTATTTTCCTCTCCCTGATCCTATGGTGGGTAGGATCGAGCACCTAGTCTTCTCAGATAAGGACGAAAAACTCGGAGGGCCCGGGTGCACATTACGCGCGTTAAAAATACCTTGGCAGTTGGAAATCGAGCAGAGCAGGCCGAACAGGCCGCTGCCGGAGCAAAATTAAATAAAATTCATCCCTACACCCCCCCCCCCCAAAAAAAACCCGCCGACTGGCGCTGCACTGTGGCGACGACGTGCCTGCTCCAGTTGTAACTGGGCTGCAATGACACTAAGGCGAATTTCCCGAATGGGATTAAAGGAGTATACAAAATACTAAAATACAAAAATAAACTTTATTAAAGCAGGAACTTCTGACGTAAGTTGTTTTCACAATTACAAATTTAATCATACCGCAAATACGTATCTTGTTAGATCTGTGCTCAATGTGGCGGCCATGCAATGCATGACATCACAGTTTTGTTGACATGACTGAAACCTGTGAATGACTGGGATCGTTAAAAAAATCGATGTTGATTACGATTCACTTGCTGAAACCGCGTGAAACCGTCACGCTGATGACGAGAACAATCTACAACAGTCCAAGTGAATTACTAGTGTTGCAGTGAAAAGAAAAAGAGGACATTCAAATGTCAAAGGTCACCACTTTTTGTGTTGTCCTTTCCACATCATTTCTGGCCTTGACGTGAAGGGTAGAATTTCCAGAGAAATCCACAAGGGCCTGCACTCGTCTGAAAGTCGTCACTCACTGACGTGTCCTCCTTGTGTTTGCTCATTGCTTTCACATTGGGTGAGCTGCTATAAACCCAACAGGGGTAGGTTGGCGGGGGGGGGGGGGAGGCTGGGGCGATAAAGAACATTAATTTGATTTTTTGTTCTTGTGCAACTAAAGGAATAGTTTCCCTCGTCATCGCTGCGATCTGTTGGTACTGGATCAGAAAATCCCAGCTGAAGTACGCAAGCATGTCATAGTATTGACTTTCTAGTACAGTTAATTAAATATAATCCGGACATTGGTCCAGCAACTACAGTGCAATACAAATCTCAGGGAAACTCTTCAACAAATTTCTTCAAATCAGATATGGACATTGCATTGGCTTTCAGCTAATTAACATTGTTTTCTTCACGTATAATTTTATAATCGATGTGATTCACAACTTCTCCACCTCGAGCGCAAAAGGCTCTTGTATTGGGCCACCTACAGTAACCAAAGTTTGCATCATGTATGTTTCAATTACCGTGGTGGGTACACAAAAGTTTGGATGTTTTTAAAATTGATTTTGTTTTTCAATTTTTTTTTATAGTTTTGCTTTGTGTCTCTGATTGCTCTCCCCCGATCCCCCCTTTTTTTTCATAAGCACGTAACCCGCGGCGTGAGCGGCTGTTTTAAACCCGAAACAAAGGCTACCGAGACGAAACAATTCTTCATATTCCGTCCGTCGACTTGCGGGCGTATCATCGGGTCAACAATGCAACAATTTGCACCACACTCCTTCATAATTGAAGGAAAAGGAGTAGTACTCACCGTATTCATACGCGCCGAATTCATACGCGACATATAATGAAAAAATAATGGAGCTAAGGGTGAAAGTTCTGCCCTCAAAGGCCCTTATTGGGAGAGCTCCAAAACTCTGGAAGCATTCTCATCGCCTATGACTCGACTTATTGTGGTGTAAGGGGATAATATAAAAATGCTGCAAACTCGGTGAAATTTGTTCATTTGGCATAACTCACACGTAAAATTCGCAACAAAACACTTCCGACTCCTTGCTTTTAGAACAGGGACACGCTAGTATGATCTATTCTTAGTACCGTGACGCAGTTTCTGTCATCGTTCAATCGCTGAAGGAAGCAAATTGTGGACTAACGAAAACATGGATAAAAAAAGGGTAAACAAACTCCAGAGTTGGCGCGGACTCCGAGTCGATACTGATTCTACCATTGTATTTCTTTGTCAGTGGAAGGAACTTTACTTTGTGTCCTAGATCTAAATAAGTAATAAAGATATTTCTCCCGGGCAGGGCCGGGTAACTCGGCTAGTATAATGAAAGAAGGAATTGTTCGTGTCGGAATTGTGTGTCTAGGTTTAAACTACTCGATGTGCTCGCGGCTAAAATTAGAGCACAGGAATACCCCGCTGCTTGCTTTGGGAATTGTTTCGGTTTGCCGAGACAGATATGTAGAGAGGGTAGAAAGTGACGGACGGGTCGGTGGTTGGGGTCCGCGGGGATTGCGACTTTTAATCTTGTCCATCTGGTTAACTGTGACATAAATGTCCTTGGGTTCCAATCACACCTGGACATTCCGTCAGACATGGACATTCCCTGAGTTTCATATCACTAGTAACTGCTACTAACTCTGCACACAGTCTTGCCTTTGGGTGTTACGCCAGGATCTCCACGCAGACAGTCCATATAGAAATGGTGCCTTAAGATGAGCATTCTTTGAAATCATAAGGGAAAAAAAAACAACACTTAAGTTTCAATAAATGTGAACATCTACAGTCTGCTTTATTGTTAACCTTTCTCTATGAACGGCAGAATCTATCAGCTGGAGGTCTATTAGTATGCTATTTTGCAGTAAAAAACGTGCAGACGGATAATATTCCAAAATTTAATTTTGAGACTCTGTATGCTTTATAAAGAATTCGCCTTCTGAATGAACACGTTTGGCCCACATGCCAATACGTTAAAATCTCGTGCTGGTGGAAAAAAGGTATCAAAATGAATGTCATTAGATCAATCAGAGGTCCAGATTGGGCTCATTTCAAAATGGCTTGAGGTGCAAATGCCAAGGGGAGAGATCCTCTGAAAACAAAGATGTCCAGACTTCAAGATGGCTTTCTTCAGCCGCTGGGGAAAATTGTTTTCTTTTGGCAGTGGAGCTAATCGCATAACTCCGCCGGTTAGGGAGGTAACCGCACAGGTGCTTATTCTGTCCAGTGTAACAGACTCTAATGATCAACGGTGGCGGGCCTGAAATCTTGTTATTTCTCGTGCCAATTCCCACGAGTAAATGTAGCGAGTTAGCCGCTCCTTGTCCTTATGGGTCAAAAATCAACCTCAATTTCTGTCAAATGGGGAAAGAAAAACTAAAAACCCCGAAAATCTTCGCCGATCTCGTGTAGATGATTGCTCCATCCGTCCTTCCGTTTGTGCATCTCTCTCCTTGCACCTGCATCCATCCATCCATCCATTCATTCATCCACCCATCCATCCATTCATTCATCCATTCATCTATCCATTCATCCATCCATTCATCCTTCCGTTTGTACATCTCTCTCCCTGCACCTGCATCCTTCCATCCATCCATTCATTCATCCATCCATCCATTCATTCATCCATCCATCCATCCATCCATCCATCCATCCATCCATCCATCCATCCATCCATCCATCCGTTTGTACATCTCTCTCCCTGCACCCGTATCCATCCATCCATCCATCCATCCATCCATCTATCCATCCATCCATCCATCCATCCCAACTCTTACTCCTGATCCCATCACTTCCATTCTTCTTTTCTTCATTACCAATCCATTTTCTACCCATTATCCACCCGACAGTAATTTCTGTCCAAAAAAAAAATAAAAATGTCTGAGATAATTATCTGTACACAATGTCTGAACACTCAAATCACAACTGAGACCAGATGACTTCAAACGGTTTTGTAACGTTCAACAAAACAAATATAGTCGTAACTAAAAATTATTTAGATTTGATGCTGAGCCACTGAATAGAACTTTTTCCGCCGTTCTTTGCTCGCAATTGGATTTGCCGTAGACACAAATGAACGTCAAGAAACATAGAATAAATACTGTGCAAGGTCCTTACGCATTTACGTTACTCAGTGGATGACTGGGCAATGTACGGAATGGTTTATTCCGCAGCCTTCAAGGACATCTCTTCATTTTCTTCGGGTTTAGAAAAGCTAACGACATCACCAATAGGCCTGGAAACGAATGAAAAGAATGGACCCTTGTCCTGGGGCTGGAGATCTACGTCTATACCAGAATCAACTTACATAAAATGATTCCCCGCCCTCAGGTTAAGCGAACGTACGTTTGTCTTGTATTTATATGAAAAGCAACGGTTGGCTTCAAGACCATGATTATTCCGAGCAGAGAGAAATAAAACTGGTTCAATTCGTCCAAACTTAAAGATGCAATATGAAACCATTCATCGCAGTTCTTTGCAACAACCAGCACTGATGTAGCTGTTATAGATTGATACAGGATGAGCTCGTCATGGCAGCAAAGTATTGTTTTTTCTTTTACCGGGAGGAATTCTTGTAATAAGCGGTCAGCAATGCTCCTCTTAAATGTGACCATAACATACTGAAGGAAAAACACCAGCAGTTTGCTTTGAAGCCGCAGTGATATAGACATATTTGGGAAAGGCCGGGGGTATTTTACACAGCAAATTAGAGCTGATCAGTGAACAGAACTGCGAATTTTTTCTGTTCAGGTTTATAACTATTTGTATTTGTTTTTGTTTGTATTTGTATACTCCTTTAATCCCATTTGGGAAATTTGCCTTGTGCCATTGCAGCCCAGTTATACCTGGAGCAGGCACGTCGTCGCCACAGTGCAGCGCCGGTCGGTGTTTTTTTGGGGGGGGGGGAAGATGAGGGAGGGGGGGGGGAATGGTAGAGATGAAATTTATTTAATTTTGCCCGGGCAGCGGCCTGTCCGGCCTGCTCTTTACGATTTCTAACTGCCAAGGTATCTTTAACGTGCGCAACGTGCACACGGGACCTCCGGATTTTTTCGTCCATATCCGAGAAGACTAGGTACTCGATCCTACCCTCCAATAGGATCAGGGACACGAAAATATGAGAAAAATTCCAAATCTTCCAACATGCCTGCACCGGCCGGGTTTTGAATCCGGGACCCTTGGCATGAGAGGCGAGCACCTTGCCTCTAGACCACCTTGTCCCTACAATGGTCAAGCTCTATGCTTTTTCTCTCCCAATTCCTGAAGTAAATTAATTGTATAGAATAATGTAGCTTTATTACAATAAATATACAGTATCTGGGTCTACTGGAAGGCTCTAATCGCACCTTAAGTTTATGAGATCAGACAGCTTTTTCCCACAGTGTAGCAGAGT
>OZ007567.1:4822968-4882968 GCA_963931925.1 Onchidella celtica
GACCTTTAGTTTCTCGGAGTAATTTTCTGAGTGCCCCCCCCCCCCCCCCCACACGCTTCTGCCTACACATGGGTATTTCTTCATTAATACGTACTGCAGTTTTAATTTGAAGTTTGTCAAAAGATTAAACATTCTCATGGTCAAGGAGACAATGATTCAAGTCCAGGATGTCACGTTTTCTCTCTTTCCCGATCAGCAATGATGTTAAGCAACTAGGGCCAAATCACCACATTTTTGACGTTTTCAGAATCACATCTTATAGAATGCTGATATGTTTAGGACAGTAAACCCGTGCGGTAATTACATGTAATAACATGGAATCCACCGCTAACCATTGGCTTTGTGCGTGGAATACGGCAAATTACAGCATGTGTGCGTACGTTCCATCCAGGCTACAGCTGACACCAGCTAGATCTAACTCACGAACAGATTCATCCACAAACTGTGTCACGTTAAATCTCAAAGAGCTTTAGAAAGCGACTGGCCGGGGCGCGCGATTTTTTTTTTCGTACTCACTTTACCAAATTCATGGGCGGAGCAGCAACAGACCCCCAAACACAGGTCATCGGCTAAGGGATTTCTTGTCCTACCGAACACTGCCATGGGTGCTGCAATCTCTAAACTCTGCATCCTAACCCTAATCCTACCCTAAAATGACTCCGAACGTCACCGAAAATCCCTGTAATATGTTGGATCTGTGGCTGCCACGCTCCTGAATTTGGTAAAGTGAATGCGAAAAGAAAATCACGCGGCCGGGGCTAGCAGAATCTTGCATGGAGTTTTAAGTCTGAATTTGGATAAAATTCGTCGACACCATAACGGCCACATTGTGCTATGAAAAAGCAAGACAACAGACAGAATCTACCAGAATGATAAGACAAGAGAAGAGCCTATCTATCAGAAGCACCCACCAACATCTTGTATACTTAAATGTCTATGCAGTGAATCACTTGAAGAACTTGTAGCACTTGTCTTGCATGAAATCTACTCATACGAATGGGGGTTAAATGGTTGAGTGAGACCAATTAGAAGACACATAATGATTCACGCAGTCACTTTGTCATGCAGTCCTGGATTCTGCTTAGTTTTAAGCCACTATTCCAGCGGGATTAAGATCTTATACGTCAAACCAGACGGGAGAAAAGCGTTCAGGATACGTCGCCTAGACCTCTTCACGAGTTCAGAAATCAAACATTTGCGTATTTCGCGCACAATTCCTCGGTCAGGTATAATTGTTTACCACGAATTCTATAGCCATGAACATCCGCAACCATATTTCATTTCTTCATGCTAAATTTCATAAAAATGCGTTCCCCGTAGTTTTCCAGTCTATTTAATACAAACAGGTTATAATTTTTTATAATACAGATTACAAAGCGTCCGAATTATCCATCAACATAAGCAGAGACTGCCACGTTGTGAGCCAAGGGGTGAAGACAAGCCAGACAGTTTCAATAAATCCTGAGCGTGTGTAATCTTGTAGATGTCACGGACTAAGTCAATTTCCAAAAGATTATTTTCCTTACTCACAATAAGCACAAAGAAGACGGAAGTGCTCCATCAGCCTACTCCAGACGACAAGTATCCTGTGACCCCAAATATCAAAGTCCATGACAGTCTTCTGAAGGTGTCGGAGAACTTCACCTATCTTGGCAGTACACTGTCTTCCACGGCTCGTGTTGATACTGAAATTCCCTCAAGAATCAGCAAAGCCAGCTCTGCATTTGGCAGGCTTCGAAAGAGAGTGTGGGATGTTGCCGGCATTCGCACAGACACTAAGCTGAAAGTGTACAATGCTGTGGTCCTTCCCACCCTACTCTATGGGGCTGAAACCTGGACAGTGTACCAATCGCATGCCAGAAAACTAAATCACTTTCATCTGGCCTGCCCTAGAAAGATCCTAAGGATCAAATGGCAGGATAAAATTCCAGACACTGAGGTCCTCAATCGTGCCAAGGAATTGAGCATCTTCTGCCACCTGAAAAAAATTCAGCTACGTTGGGCAGGACATGTTGTCAGAATGCCCGACTCCAGACTCCCCAAGCAAATCTTCTTCTCTGAGCTCTCCAATGGAACGAGGAATGTTGGGGCCCCAAAGAGACGTTACAAAGACACTCTCAAGCAATCACTGAAGGCCTTTGCCATTGATGTGAGTGAGTGGGAAAAGCTCTCGCTTGATCGAGCAAATTGGAGGGCGGCCCTTACCAGAGGCAGCAAAGCATGGGAAGCTGACAGAGTCCAGCAGGCTATCAAAAAAAGAGAACGGCGCAAGAAAAGGCCCAGTGGTACTGAACCAACGGAGCACTCTTGTCACTTATGCGGAAGGGTCTTCAGGGCAAAAATAGGACTTATCAGTCACATGAGAAGCCATAAGTCATGAAAGAACAGTCTTTCCATTCTGTCCTCTGTGTCCTTTACTTCTCTTTATTGTCCATGTGTTGAAATTCTCAACAATTTCTGTTCTTTATTCCTCTGGTGTTGTTAAGGTCATCATCATACCTGATGGACGAACTATTATTATTATTATTATTATTATTATTATTATTTTCCTTACTGTTTCCACACAATCCAGGCCCATTTGTCCCGATGACTGATTTCCTCTGGTGCAGATACACTCATTATTTTCTACACAATCACATCAACATTGGTGTGACTTTTGTCATAACTGACCAGTGACCTATATGGCTTGCATAACCTGTTTCAACAGGACTTGTGTAAAAAATGTAAAGCATGCAGTCAAGCGCATACTTCTCTATTTGTTTTAGCCTCGGTGCGCAACAGACGATGTTGATCGGCCGACTAATTGGCTGGTGATTCACGATATGGAGTTTCAATGAGGCCTCATGCATCAGCTAACTAGCTGGATCTCACTGAACCTCAATGTTGTGACGTCGCCCTCTGACTGATCGGCCGACAACAATCCGCTAGTGTGCACCAAGAGTAAGACATTCATTTTTGAGGCCAAGCAAACGGCAGCGACCTTTATGTTGGTCAGAGCCTGGACCACGCCTTGGGGAGAAGTGGGAATTTGTGAGGGCTGGCCGTTCCAGTGGAAGGTGATACTTCATGAGGAAAGGGGAACTTCTAGCATTTCGCTAATCGCTGCTCGTATCATTCCCAGCGCTGTAATTTGTTCAAACGTTTCATTACAACATTACCCGCGGGTATACTAGCCTGGGTAACTCACTAGGAGCTGGACATTGAGAAATGCATAACACGACGAGATGGACCAACGGCGACAGAGAGACAGATGGACTAGTAGATAGATAGATAGATAGATAGATAGATAGATAGATAGATAGATAGATAGATAGATAGATAGATAGATAGATAGATAGATAGATAGATGGTAGGAAGGAAAGATGGATGAATGGATGGTGGGTGGATGGATGGATGGATGGATGGATGGATGGATGGATGGATGGCTGAACGGCTGAATCTAAGCCGAACCAAAGTAATGGCATTTCTTTAAGGACAACAGTGGGACTGACAGCGAAAGGACTGCCATGTACAAAAAAAGAAGTAATTAATTTGTGTCATGAATCCGCCTATTGTTTGTATCACGGCAGTCACTAGTCCCTATCGATCTCACTCCAGATGACGTGATTACAGAACGTTCCTCCACACAGTCCATGGTCACAAACAAAAGGCTTTACACAAGCATAAAAATAATTCTGCAAATTAACAATTCCTGTATTTCTATACTTGAAGATACAAGTCAGATTTGCGCTGCAGTTTTATGACAAAGAGAGACTTTTCAGCGACAAGCACATAAATAACAGCGTGTACAATTAAGGCTTTGTAAGATTTCACGACTTCCATTTCCATACACAATGGACCGCTGGTTTTCGTACATCTTCCTTCACAAGGACTTGATGTTGACTAGTTCTTATTAAAATCAAAATAATAAAATGATCACTCAGTTTGTTTTTTCATGGTGCAACGAGTATTCCAAGTAGCCTCAGACCAAAGCTAATTTATAAATGACACACACTTCACTGAGCGAACATACTTAAACAAATTCCACACAGCTACTCCATTCCACTGACTGTTTCGGGCATGGGTATGCTAACAATATTTGTATTTTTCAGCTTAAAAGCGTGATTAAATTGAAACTACGAGATCTGAATCTGTCAGGGACATGCACTACTTTCCCTTCTGATTCTAATAAAATCAGCGAAGAAAAACTGGTAAAAATCGCTGATGCCATTGGACATTGATAGGAAGGCTCCATAAACTTCCACATCTGAAGAACGGAACATGTCACAAAAGTCAACCTAAAACAGCAATAATACCCAGAGATGAAAATCGGACATGTGCACATCACAATGATGATATATCCTGGCATACCTGACAGAGGAAAACACAGCCTGGCAGAACTGACATTTTATCTGGTCTTAGTAGAGCTACATAAAGGAACAGCTTATATGTGACAGATATGTAACCAAATCATAATCTCTTCTAGAAAAACAGAAATAACTTTTGTCATAATCATTTGAGACAAAGCTAAACGACGCCTTTTACAGCTGTCCAACGTTACCATTCTAGTTGTACATTTCTGCCTCAAGAAACAGGTTGAGTGATATTTCACCATCAATGGCAGCGAAAGCACATTTTCGTTAACGTAACATCATCCACCATGAAAATTTGCTCAATACTGTTGCACAATGTGAATGAATTTAGACTTCAGTAGCCACTATGTGGTTCTTTATCCTCCACGCTGGTGACCTGCTGATGTTACAACTGCATTTAAATAGAATAACTACACAATCATTTTGACATCCCACACTTGTTGCCTTTCCGGCACTTTCCCACAATCTATTTTTATCCGCATCATTCGTTTAGAAAATGAACTATCACAGCATCTAGACGTATTTCACACGCCAACACTTGCTACGGACCGCCAATGAATGTAAAACAAACTGTCAACGCTATATCTAGATATATATATAAACCTTTCACAACTGAACCTCCACTGGTGAGCACTGAATCCTGGCGAGGTGAGCAAGCAGATGGCGGAGTGTCGCGGCCGTGCTGACAACAGTCACCGATGCTGGCTAGGGGCTCACTCATTAAGTTTTCCCTTCAACCAAGTCACCGCTAGCTCCCTCCGCGGGAATGACAACATAATTTTATACCCGCTCTATCAGTTTTATCACGGGTGATATTATCGATATCAATGAATATCTTATTTCTTGGCGTTTAATAACACAGATTGATGACACGAGATTCTATTTCACCCCCACCTGTGCGCTAATCTTGGTAGCCCAAATCAATAACAAACAAAGCGCCTTTCCAATTCTCTTAACATGCTTCAGTTACAACTTTCAGGTGTTTCCTTGCATCTTCCCTCTCCGTCAAGCACATTGTCAATTGTAGTGCATGCTGACGTTTCATGGAAAAAACAGTGTATGCACCAAAACCAAAACTTGATAGAAGGCCAAAAAAATATTTCGCGTTGCCCTCTGCTTCTGTCACGAGTGGAGTGAGTGCAATTAAGGGGATTGCTACAGAGCGGGTGTAGAGTAAGAAGGGCTCACGGCAGACAGGTAGGGAAAGACGTGAAAGGAAGAGAGTAAAATTAACGCACGAAGACAAGGAAGAAAAGCGTGCATGTTATGAGTGGTGGGGGGTCTGAATGAGGCGAAAGCGCTGTATTACTATCACTGCAAGTTAGAAGGTCCTACGGAACGGACGCTAGTAAGAGCCCAGCGGGCGGACATAAGGGGAGCAGTCGAGAGACCAGTGAGAGAGTTTTTCCAGTGATGACTGGTAGGTAGAACGTTGATTGATAATTATGATTGATGTATTATATTATATTCGTCTATTACCATGATGTAAATAAGTATATGTGAGGAATGTGGAAGTCCTTGATATTGGATATAGCAATGTGCGCCATGAGCGATAGATGAAAGTGAGTTCATGGATTTGTAGCACGAGTGAGTATTGTGTACTCCGATGGAGGTGTGTTACCGTAAGATGTGTGGTGAGTGAAAGGTGAACTAGTGTGTGTACGCTTCATGGGTTGTAAGGAGAGGTGGAGTGAATAGAAATGGTATGGCATTATACCAATGTAATGTTATTCTTGTAGGTTCCGAGGTCGGGCCAAAGAGCGCCGCCTACGGTGGAAGGCCAGCATAGGGCCGGAGGCCATACATAGGCCAGAAGTGAGGCTGTCAGTGCAGGACAGTAGAGGCACATAAAGTCGTGGCAGTCAGGCCACGGACAGGGACGTAGATATGAGCGTGAATGTGATAATGTACTATTGCCATGTTGATGGGCTAGGAACTAATAATGTACTATTGCCATGTTGAGGGGCTATTGAAATGATAATGTGTTATTGCCCTGCTGAGGTGCTAGGGGAGTGCTAAGGTGTATGAAAATAGGAAGGTGATATTGAGAGACTGCGGTGCCAGTGAATTATTAATGTGCTATTAAGACCCTGAGGGGAGAGGCTGAGGCCGAAGTGCCTTTAGGAGTAACTACCGGGTTGTGGATCCGAGGGAGAGTGCATGTGAGAATAAGGCCGTTGTACGGCAGTTAATTTCAATAATATAATGTATGTAATTGCGCTATTATCTGTATAATTATGTTTAATAAATGTGTGAGTCTGATGGATTGTTCTGTTAAGTGTTAAACTTGTTTGTTCGTGATTGTTGTCCTGTCATAACTTATTACATCTCCCCGTCTGGGATTTGTGACAGCTTCCTTTCTTGTTTAATTTTCATTTTACCGTCACACAAAGAAACTGGTAGTCGTAGAAAACTTTAATGTAGGTGGGGAAAAAAGCGAACGTATTTCATTTCAGAATAATCATGTTAAAAAGTGATGATGCGTTCTTTGTCCGAAACGGAGTCAGATGAACACATAATACGGAATGCGCGTGCACATCGCGGTTTGGCAAAGAGAAAGGGGGGGAGGGGGTTCAGAGAGCATGGATGATGTCACGAGAAACATGTGATCAAGGGATGTCACTGATTCTTCACAAATGACAAGTTTAGGTAAGTAACGTGTTTGCACCCAGAGAAATGTCCAGCTTGAGCTGCCCCGGAGAGAACAAAAAAAATGTATAGATATCTTCTAGGCATCAACCCGAGCCCACTTTGGCATCGTTTGTCCGCAGTGCCGATGTCCGACTTGTTGTGGTGAAAATGTCGTGAAATGTTCAAATTTTAATATTTTAGATGTGACGTTAAACAGGTGCCAAGACCCAACACTTCACGCCTGGGAACAGAGCTATTAGACCAAATGTCATGGTCAACACCACAGTTATAACGACATCAATTGTGAAAGGCAAAACACGACCAAGAAATACAATTCTTATCTCAGTAGACAGTGTATCGGACACGGGAAAGTTCCACATGGCGATTATAATGGAAATATCGACTTTTCCTACAAAAGCTGGGGATTTTCTCCATCCGAATTCTCATTACCATCTCCACAGTATTACCGTAGGTGACAAAATCTTGCTTGAAAAGTCATTTCTTTCTTTTTTTTTTTGGCTGTCACAAAAGACTTTCATCAGAGCTACATCAACTTTCAGCTTGAGATTCTATCAAGCCAAACACAAAGCTAGTCCAAGATATCACAGTACCAGAGTGTCCAAAGAGTATGAAGGTAAACATGAACCATGACTTTAATGTTACCAGCGATCCGTATGCATACATTATATCACAGTTTTGTCTTCTCAAAACCCACCCGAATTCTCCCACTGGATAATGCAGCAAACATTGGTATTTTCTTTGATAAATGTCCACAAAACTCATACATATTCCAAATACATCAGTATGTGTAGGTAGGTAGACCGGCTGACAATCCAGGCTAACTGAGATGATACAAGCAGCGGCAGGAGGACAGACATACAGACGAGTAACAAAAACACACACACACACACGCACACACACACACACACAAACACACACAAAAAAAAACAAACCCCAATGCCTCTGGAAAACTTAACTGCCTTAAGTGCCACATACATTGTATTGAGAAAATCCGAGTGAAAGTTTTCACATTTCTTTGATCACTTCTAGTTCTAATCTGTTTCACTGTCACACAAAATAATTTCAGAAAGAACGTCCCACAGAATAACATGCAAATAACTGACTTTCCACTGGGAAACCAAAGATCTCCAAACAAACTGACCAAAGGGTGAGTGTTGAAATACCTGATGGTCTCAACATTTTAAACGGCAACTCATTTCATCTCTGCGACAGGATTATTTCAAGAACTGATAAGCTGTGTGGAATTCTTGGAAATGAAGTCAGATGAATGTAGTTTTCCTGAATACTTTCTCCAATTCCTGCTGACAAATTTCAAGGCCACTTCTATTGTGACAGACAAGGCCATTTGGAAAAATCAATTCCGCATTCTTTGCAAAATAAACTGTAAGCTTCTACTCTCCTTAATGTGTACTGATCAGTCTCACTTTTCATTTCCTCACAAACACCCACGCAGCTCAATCTGGGCGGCCACATGACATTTTGTGACAAGATGCAAACTCTGTGCCTTTGTTGTATGTTATTACCATGTAATCTCGAAACAGATCAAAGTCTGGCAAACGCAGAACCCGAAACTGAACGCTGGCAAAATGACAAAAGAAGAAGAGGAAGGACAAACAGATGACACTGCAACAGCTATGATCAGCCAGAGATGAGGAAAGCTGAGACCTGAGCCTACGGCATGGCGCCCACACGTACAAGTTCAGCTAGGAAAACAACAACGATGCCCACAAAAAAAAACGGCCGTGTTAAACAGCTGTTAATAATGATGGCAAAGCTTGCATTCTTTTGTTCACGAAATAATAAACTACACTGTAATCTGAGAAATGGACAATCCCTAAGATTCATAATGATTATGTCAGCTGTGAGCAAACACTGTTGGGGAATCAATATACAGCCCAATGCAATAGATTACAAAGCCGACATTTAAATATGGCATCCTCTTGCTTTTCTAACTTTCCTAGCTGAAGAAAGTTAACAACAGAAAGCATCCGTTACTTGCAGTTCTGACCAATGATCGATGTTTACATAGAACTTTGAAGAAAAAGGCAACAACAATTTGATTTCTCCAATAAGAAAATGAGCAAAGGTATTATTCTGTTACGATAAATTGGTTTATAGGGGTAGGCAAGACAATACTTTTGGTGGAGGCATATTAGATACAGTGAAGACAAACTGACGAGGATTCTTTTGAGCTGAGTTTTAGGATGACCTTCGGGGGCTGTTTTGGGCTTTTGTCGCAACACAGCATGGGTATTTAACGTAGGAATGTATTCTGTCTGAGGTCTATTCGTACACTTATCCCCAAAGATATAAATAAGAATATAATGACAACAACCATTTTACTCTATTACTTTCACTCACTTCAATACGGTGATAAACATAATAATTATATCAATATGAATACGCAATTCTTCAGATGTTGACCGTCTCGGCTATGCAGTTTAACTCCATGGCGACAGACTTCACGCCTGTCAGTGACCACCGATTACACGCGAGGTCATCAAATGGAATCAATATGGCACTCTTCAATAGATGACCGCTGGTTATTAAACGTTGAACCAATGCAGGGCACCGGTGATGACAACCCCCGGAGGCCATGAATTTGAAGAGTCAGTGTAAGACAAGTACAGGGGTGAGCTGGCAAGTTCTGATTGCATGTGAAAAAATTGCTTTCAGACCTATCAGCCAATATTGTCACTTAATAATACTCTGGCATCCCTAGTCTACAGCTCTTTCTCTTCCACTGAAGGGTGTTTATCTGTTGAAGTCTTGCTTGCTCGGCATAATAACAAAAAAAAAAAAAAGGGTGTCGGCGCTGAACTAGCTTTGATTGAAAGACCATGGTATCGATCAGATTAGTAGGACATCAGACTGGCATTTTCGGACATAGGTCTGGTTCCGCCTGCTCAAGGTATATGACAGAGTAAAATATGAGCAGGCCAGAAATCGTGAAAAAAACTAAAAACCAAATCCCCATATCTTTGAACAAAAAAATTAGGTCTAAAAAACATTATTTTAATCCTTGGAGCTTCTGGTGTATATTTAATCTAATGGCGCTAATTTCTATGGGTCATACCCAAAAAGAGGGACTTGCGTTCTCCACTAATTCCTCCATTATCGCAGAGAAACGAAATTTTTATGATATACAGAGTTCATCTCAAAATAGGTTTTTAATTCACGCGCGGTTTATTTTTTGCACAAATATTTTCATTACCTGGGCGAGTAGGACAATATTATGACTGCCGTCAACTTCTACGGCCACTTGAACTATGAGGCAGAACGCCGCCAAGCCGTTAGGCTGTGAAGCATTGCTGTTCACTAGAAGTCCCGCACACATACGCACCACAGGAGACAGAATTGTTTTTAGATCATACAGAAGCTGTTCATAAATTAGAAAGCGTTATAAGGGAATGCTTCGGTAAGGGCAGTATTCCCTGCAGGTTTTCTTCCATGTACCGAACTAAAACTTTCTCTCGACATCACATAAGCCAGGCAAGTAAGTGAGTCATTTTTAATGCCGCAGCATCTGCCATTGTGTTGAGCATCTACTTTCCCTTACATTTTTTTCAAACTCACAGCAAAATAATTCTAGTTTGCCTGAACAGCTGGCATACTTTTTGTCTTGAAAAATACTTTTTCTGGCCCTCCCAGTCTCAGGCAGATCTTCCAATGTTTAGTACCGTCAATGTATTCCAGTACAAAATTCTATTTCACAACACGACCACCAGACAAAACTTCATCAATCCAGGTTCATTTCCAAATCTCTTAACTCACCAAGTCACGCGATATTTTTTCCAGCGGCGTTGGAAACCTTTCTAATGTCGGGCAGACTATTTGTGCATTCATGCACGCTCTTTACATGATCTGAAGTGAATTTCTATAGCGTTGTACTTATTATGAAGCCGCCAACGCACTGAGCGAAGTCTGTTTTGCGTTGTTGTGACTCAGACTTGAATTTTCCTTTGAACTAACTAGCAAGACAGACACGAGTACGCCAGATCTCCTTCAACTCCAACTCCACTAAACAGGGACAAAACAGATTTGACCCAGTGTGACATGGAACTAAAACCACAAGAAATGCCTTTGTAATGAATGGACTGGATAACCACTAAACGGATCTTTCTGAAATTTGGCATGAAGAAGTGAAATATGGCTGCCGATGTTCATGGCTATATTATATGGGCATACAATTAGGCGCGACCCAGGAATGATCCACAAAATGCGCAAATAACAGATCTGTTCAAACACGAGACGCTTAGGTGACATCACGAACGCCATACTTGCGTCCGGTTCCATATAGAATATCTGCATCCAGCCGGACCAGACTAATGTCAAAACAATACTGAACTGAAATTCGCATCGAAAGGGTGATATATTCTTCACACATGTATCATTTTAGTTTGATACAAAGCCCCGTGCCTTTCTTACTTACTGTACATAATGCTGGCCCTTCTGATGTGATGTGTAAGAAATAAATGGCATTTATCTTGTCAATTAAACTCACTGCCCAGTGAAGCTGTCCATATCAAACGTAACGGAGTCAAAATCTGACCGCAGTTTTGTGTATTACACAACCCATTCCTTCTTGACCAGCTGACAAGCTTTCAGCAGAAATTGTCAGGAGTCTGGCTCGAAATCAAATCCAGTAGATCAGATATAATCAGACAAGGGTAATTTTCTGCCTGCTATTTGTGGACATACCGCTCATGGATATGGACAGGAATTTGCTGTGGGCTTGAAGAACTGACTTGGACAAACTGTCGTCCGCGACACGTACTGGCGCCCCTTTCCCCTGGTTTTGAGTTACGGCTATTTCATCACTGCTCACTGTCAGATCTATATTCTCACACAGTGACGTGTCAATATCTTTCATAGTTTTGAAATTATAAGCACAAACACGCACGCTTGCCTGTACATAAGAAATCTCACCCTCACCAAATCCTCACTACGCTCTCCTGTAAGATGGAGATATAAGATATATACTGTAAGTAATTGCATGGCACTCGAACGCTTGCGTGCTTTATAGATTTATAAAACTCCCATGTGATGTAATATGTCATAAACTAACTTGTGTAGCACTCAAATCCACACAAAAAATGATGTGCACCAGGCGCTGAACTAAAATAAGAAACCAGATTAACATAAGATCAATAAATTCCATATTGGAATTGCAAGTCACAAACATAATTATGAGTTGCAATAATCAAGTCTATTGGTTATAAATGCGTACACACACATTTTTGTCGTGTTTTGATTTATTAAATTTCTTATTTTTTCTATAGTTGTGAGATGGAAATGAGCAGCTTGGCAGACTCTAGTACCATGCGTTTGCATGGAGAGATCAGAATTAAAATAAGCACGCAGATTTCACCTAGACGTTAAGTGTACATCTATTACACCACCAAGGAGGACAGAAACTGTTCATTTGTCAAATAAAAAAAAATTTACCAGTTTTTGCAGCTTCATTTTTTAGTACGACAAATATCGTGAGTGATGGAAAGTTTATTTGGTATTTATTTATAAGTATAATTGTTCTTTGAGAATCCATTGCATAGGATTTTAGTTATTGGTTGTTAACTTGGAGCTCTGCAGATTAGAGATTACCCACCCCGGCCCCTTCTCTCCCTCTCTTGTTTTCCTTCATGACATTTTAACTTTATATTTTGTAAGTTTTCTTCCTCATTGCTCTGAAAGACAAATCTGTCTTCCCCCTGATGATCCAGGACCTATTTGTTGTTGGCAACACATCAAATCAGTACTCACACCACGAATACATTGACCACCAATGGACTTCATCGTTTTAACGGTTTAAAATTCAATGGCCCAGACAATAATAATTCCATTATGAGCCGTGTTTGGACGCAGGTAAATGTATCATAGAAAAGTCTGTGTGCCTGTGACGTAAACCTGCAAAAGAAACTAAAATCTCAACTCATCGACAAAAAAATAGCATCACCGCATTGACCGCCTCTGTAACTGTGGCTATAGACCCTTTTCACTTCCGCGTTACGGTTGTTTGCGGGGAGCCGCACGGCTTCGAAAAGCACCGTGTAGGGCAAAAACCTCCACTTGCCTTAGTGACGGCATCTGAATATGTGCACAGTCTAAGCAAAGATGCATTTTTATGCCAGAACCAGTACGTAACGGGTTTGTACAGTTGGGTGCCCAACAAAAGGATGGCATCGTTCGACCGTTGTCCACCGCTTCCACCTTACAAATGGGGCACGCCGCCATTTTGTTTGCAAATCACGTGATATGGAGGACGGTAAATGAAAAGGGTCTATAAAATATCTCACTTCCTGCAGTTCAGAATTCACAGGGATGGCAAATCTGAGGGAGGGAGGCATCTTGTAGCGCAGGGTGACCAAGCTTGGATAATGTAAGAGCCACATACGATAAACTTCAGATGTCCCAGAGCCAAATGCTATAAACATAATTTACACACACCTTTTTATTGTGACATACACATATTGTTAAACAAATTTTATATAGGTATTAAGAAATACAATATTCATTTATGTGTGCAGTTTATAAACCTGCCAATCTGTATTAGAGCCAGTAATCACACACCAAATATTCTAAAAATCTTGACTGATGCTCGTTTTAACTATACTGAACGTATTAAATACGGCACTGAGATACGGGAACTTCTAAGAAAAACGTGCGAATCTGCACTTCAGTAACAAAATTAGACTGCCAAAAATGAAACTAAAAGGGGGAAAAAGACGTGTTGAAAAAAGAGCCCAGCCAGCGCCATTTTTTTTACTTCCACAAGTCGCATGTTGAAGGCCAAGGCCACCCACTGTCATAGTGCCTCAGGTTTAAAAATAGACAGACACTCGAATAACGCATAATTCCATAGCTCCATTCCGCTATTCTGGGCTCCTCCCGAGCCAGACAATTTGAACCCGGTACTTGTGCGAGAGTAATAAATCTGACCTCCAAGTCGGAGACAAACACGCGTGCTGCACTGCTGACTGTTACCAATCGGCTTACATCTGGTATACTTTTTTCTTCTTGTTTCCACCAGGAACATTGATAGTGATTCTGTCATGCCATCTGGCGTGGCCTTTTACCCCTGCTCGCAACATAAACGCGGAAAACCAAGTTACTACGCGTACAATATCATGCTTACCAGATACATACACGTCTCCAGTTAAACCTCTTACCGGTACTATTTTAGCTCTTCGGGCATGTGAAGCTGTGAGCGCAGGAAATGGTTTGAATTTGTTCCACATGGTGAATATAAGAGACCTACTGGCTTCTTCCATTCAGCGCCATTCTCAGTAGGACCACTAGTATGACCATGGATGCTTGCTTGAAAATAAAATTCTTTTACGTTTACAAAAGAGTTTCTTCGGGGCTCCATCAACTTTCAGTATGGAAATCACCGGCGCTGTTTGCAATAAACTTCAGCAGTTCCGAGGCACACCGCCAGGAAAAGGTTCATCGGTATGGAATTTGGTAGTATCTCATTGCCAGGCTACTTGATGGACTACAGTTTGGAAACTGACCGGTGACAGGCAACATGCGTTTGGACTTTGGAGCGGAGTCGATACGTGCCGAGAACGACCGGTTCTCTTTGGGGAGTGACGAAAGAGGTGTACACAACAGAGTCCCGTTATGGGCCATTTTCATAATTAGGCAATGTGGAATGAAATAATTCCACAAGTTGCCATCGAATTTTCGCCCACCCCTTCCCCATCATCAACCCAAATTCACATTGTAAGTTTAGTCAGCACACCAGCACCACAACACTGTTGTTAAATGTTTACTAGGCCAGTGTAAAAGATTGGCTTCGATACACAAATACCCTGCTGTCGTTTGCCTATATTCATACACTGCACCATTCCATGCACCATGTGCGCCGTTGGACACAATCCAGATATCTGCATGACTTTGTTTTTTTTCTTTCCTATGAGGCCCAATGCCATTGTCCAATTATCTAAAGATTTTTTTTCTTTGTGACAATCAGAGTCCCATAACTCAGGAATTTTGATTATCCGCCATCAACGTCAACTTCAACGTGAGCCCGCCGTCACGTACTCATTTACATCGGCGCTTTAATCTGAGGAAGGAATGCTTAAGTGCTCGCTTACATACCGAATACATACGACGACAGCGGCGAAATGAAATCGATGACAGACATTTCAGACACTGAGACTTCATAATCTATGGTAAACCTCGTGTCTCCAGGCTAGATATTTGATTACAGCGGGGTAGAGAAAAAACTGAAAGTGGGCACGAAAATTCCACACGCCTGAGGTCACGGACTTCAGAATGTTGAATTATTTCTCCAGATGACACCAAGTATTACCTCGATGGACATAGAGTTAATGACACCTTTGCCGGACTGCTGCAAGTGCAGTGGCTCAGAAGTCACAGCGTTTGACCTGGGTGGGTGAGCTCCCAGAAAAGAACCCGCTCGGGACAGGGTCCAACATAACTAATTCCACGAGGCTGTTTATAAGACAGTGACCCATCGGTTCAATTGTTCATACCGCTGGGTCGGTATTTGTTTTCCACTAGAAGTTATTTTTTACTAAAGAAAAAAAAACGTTGAGAAGCTGTAAGCTGTATGCAACCCTTCTGACAGGCCGATTATCTGATTTTTCATAGAATTATCCCCCACAATAAGATAAGATAAGATAAGATATAACTTTATTATCCTGTTTCCAGGAAATTTGTTGTCACAGCATCAGTAACAGTACAACAGCAAATACAATATCTAAGACCTACAAGTCTTTAACGCACACCACACACACACATATTGCTCACACAACATTACCAACAAGTACTCACACACTTTACTCACACACACACAAACACACACACCGTAAGAATAATCCATTAGGAAAAGCTAACAGCATATCACATCAGGAAACACTGCTACCTCGAATTGCGGATGGCAAAAAATAAACAATAAACAAAGAGATAAATAAACAGCAAGTCTCAGCTACGGGCAGATCTCTTCGTGTCACTGTCAGCTGCAAAAAGTGATAGATCAGTTCAACAGCAGCTCATATCGTGCATGTAGGATTATGGGTAAGGATTTTTAGCTCGCACATCAGAATAAATCAGCCTTGGGGGGGGGGGGGGGGAGAGACAAGGGGAAGGGGATGAAGTGGAACGGGAGGACTGGAGACTAATTGATTGTGTTTATGGGCTTGGCGTAAATCATAGGGCGCTAGCATGAACAAACAATGAGCTCATAAACACCCTACAGACTGTTCATTGCGACCTGCGGGAAATCACAGGGCGCTGAAGTTTTCCACTGCTTTAAGAACACCGCCATGATTGACTGAGAAATGGCTGTTCTGCAGCACCAGACTAATGAATGCGCGTTCCATTGCGTAATTATAACGAGGTGCTCAACTCATATCGCTGCCTGCCTAATTAAGAGCCAACAAACAAATTGCCCTGAAGCTTGAGAGAGAGAGAGAGAGAGAGAGAGAGAGAGAGAGAGAGAGAGAGAGAGAGAGAGAGAGAGAGAGAAAAACAACAACGATCTTTTCCTTGAATTCCTGCCAACCAACGACATCTAGCTGGTCTATGAACCTGTAGGTAAGATGGCCGCCGCAAAACCAGAACGTGTCAAACATCACGTCCCGGTTGACACTGCCAAGAAATCGCCATACCGTACACAATAATATAGGGTATTTAAGTGATTTATCTAGTTCACGTAGCTATCACACCTTCCCCAGATTGCCCACCCCCTGACATCTGTACCTGAACAGACCCCTTGGACGGAGGAGACAGAGACCCAAGTCCAGATACACACAGACGTTGATGGTGTCTTCAACAAGGGAGAACAAAGTGAAGTAGAAAGAAGAACTGCTGTACTCGGCCTACTTGATGACAAGTATCAAAGCGAATCATGGGTTCGAGTCTACACAGATGGCTCTGCTGAGAATGCTGTAACAAACGGAGGTGCCGGAGTGTATATAGAGTATCCAGACTCGACAAGAACGGCAATTAGCATGCCAACCGGAACCTTCTGCAATAATTATGGATCAGAAGCCAAAGCCCTCATGACAGCTGCCACAGAGCTTCAAGTAGAGGACAGCAACATCGTCTTCCTCACAGATGCAAGATCAGTCCTTGAGGCCCTTCAAGCTGGCAAGCTTAACGACCTGAAGAAATGTTTTACACAGCTTGGAAATAGAAGCAGGATAGTCCTACAGTGGATACCATCACATTGTGGAGTCCCAGGCAATGAGAAGGCAGACCAACTGGCCAAGGAGGGCTCCGGCCTGGAGCAGCCACAGTGCCTCCTAAACTACTATGAGAAGAAAAACCTCATCAAAAACAACAGACGGCAGCAAATAAACCAACAGGATAAATATCATCTCCTGAACAGAGAGGATCAAGTACTATTGTTCAGACTAAGAACTGGTCACAATAGGCTCCACCACCACATGTTCACCAAGTTCAAAATAGGAACATCTGCCATATGCGAGTGCAGCCAGTCTCCTCAAAACACGGAGCATATATTGCAGAACTGCACACTCCTCTCAGCACTGCGAGAAACATATTGGCCCCAACCCACCGACCTGAATATCAAACTCTATGGTGCTCTGCCAGAACTGCAGAAAACCGTAGATTTTATTAAAAGAACAAATCTGCAGATTTAGATTGGTGAACGAAAGAAGAAGAAGAATCTAGTTCACGTGAAATACGACAAATTGTCGCCTCAGCGGCTGACAGATCGGATAGCATTTGGCGTTTGTTTGGAAAATAGAATAGAATGCCTGGCGCTGGTTAGCTGAAAATGTTCAATCCCTCAGATTCTGGGGGGGGGGGGGGGGGAGGGGGGGGGGGTCGCACGCATTACAGTGTCACAAGGTCAAACTCGGACAAACTGTCAGTAGAAAAGCTTCTGTGATACTAAGCTGCATAATAATATGTGTCTCATTTCCATTATGTTCACAAAGAAGGCAACATCTAAGCAATTAATATTTCGAAATCACCAGTCTCTTCCACGCCAGATTTCAGCAGTTTTAACGGCAGTTTAAATATTTTATACTGCCAGCTTATCCGACGCCTAAATGAGTCTAATATGGCAATCTATGTCTTGTGATAATTTACATACGCTGGTAGAGCTTATCTTAAACAAATCATTAACGTTCCTTCCTTCATTATATACAACATCCAAAAGACATACAACATCGAGACGGCGCTGACCGCTCTCTGAGACAACGAGACATGAGCAATGTTTCTGTGGACAATTACAATACACTGGCTTAGTATGGTGAACGGTGACCTTTCGCATGCAAATGACCCACATCATTAGAGACCAATGTGAGTGACTGACAGCCAAAGCTGACTGGTCAGAACTATAACAGGGAGCCTCTGTCTGTATTGCTCTGCCTACACCAGTCTTACTGCTGGTTAGTTGCATTACTATACTAAAAGCTACTGAGAAACACACTCGATTTTCCAACTGACAGGAATGCTTTCTTACTATCTCACCATGGGTGTTACAGTTTGTCAGAATGGCACTTGTCTATGAGTGCACAACTGAGAAACTAACACATTGTTTGAGGCATACACGTAATTATTACACAACATCAGTATCCTTTCTTAGTCTTAGGAAAAAAAAACGAAAAAAAAAAAACGTGGGCCAAAAGCCCCTCTCATCTATCTTGCAATGTCCACTCGATCAGAGCACACACACACACACACACACAGAGAGAGAGAGAGAGAGAGAGAGAGAGAGAGAGAGAGAGAGAAATCGTACCGCTGCCCGTAGTTCATAGTAAGGGAAATAATCCAAGTTTAAAACTAGTCATGACATGACGCTGGAGTTGTCTTTGCCATCGGCCAAGCTCACGGTCAGTCAGAACTCCCAACTCACCACATTTCTTCTGCCAGATACGGCAGTCTCCATTTGACACTTTGTTCAACAAAACAGAATGTAGATAACTGTTGGAGCACTGCACATCGCTAAGGCTTGTGGGGGAAGTAACAGTGACATAAGCAACAATCAGAAACAGTGACAACAAGAAATGAGGGAAAGAAGAAGAGAAGACTGGACTAGATACCTCACGGGGATAGCAATTACACTAACAACACTACTATAATGGATAGAAGTGGCCTTTCAGTAAAGAGCAGAGAAATCCTGAAAGAAACATCTACCCATAAGCCCAATATATTATTGCCTAACAGGCCTGCAGTGAACCAGGTCAACATCTCACGCCTACAGGCCCAAACCCCGGAAAACTAAAAAAAAAATATAAAAAATCGGCAAACTTACAGACCTGATAAAACTACCAAGGTTTTTAACAACTGTTGGAAAAAATGATGTAAAAGTAACAAACGATAACAACAATAACAAGAACATTAACAACAACAGCAGTTAAGAATGAAAAGAATCAGTGGAGACTGATGTAGTAGATGTGGCACCTGTGACACATAACAAACCACAGCACCAACAAGAACAGGTCAGGGCTAAGGACCGTATTCCTCATCTATTATATATTTCAGTAACTTGCAACCTTTGGCATGAGTCACTGACCAAACTGTACACTCTTCAGGCCTTAAATTTGGCAGGAAGGTGGCGACTGAGATAAGGAAGATGATAGCTATAATTAAAAGTTGTTTACTTCAAGAGAGAGAGAGAGAGAGAGAGAGAGAGAGAGAGAGAGAGAGAGAGAGAGAGAGAGAGAGAGAGAGAGAGAGAGAGAGATAGGCGGGGGCGGGGGGGGGGGGGGGGGGGAGAGAGAGCACATGATTGTTGTCTGCCCGGTAGATCAACTAGTTTAGTTTATCATTCCAGCAACCACACCAAGTGAACACAAACTAGTCACAAAAAGGTGAAACTGGGAAAATCCATTTTCAAAGTTTGAAAGTACATCATTTCCCTCTTGCAATGATTTCTAATATTTTGTGACAGCAGCTCTTTTAATCAAACTTTGTTTTCAAAGACCAAAGGCTAATGACCCAAGCTTGAACTCAGGAAATACGGGCAAAAATCACTTTTTTTGTGACAATGGTTGATTTTCCTTGTGGTCTTCAATTGCAGATGTGGCCATAATGACACAACAACAACAACAACAACAACAACAACAACAACAACAACAACAACAAACAACAACAACAACAACAACTACGACAGCAGCAACACAAGAAGTCCAGAAGACAAGAACTAGGCCACGACAGGATGTTAAAATCGGGCAAAAAGAAAAAAGAACAATTTGCATGTTGCGAAATCCTGCATAAGAAATAAAACCCAAACGATACAAAGCAAACTAAAGAGAAGACAGAAAATGTTCGAATTTTCGGCTTTCCCCTTTATGAAGAAAAAAACAAAAATGGAACAGCGAAAACAATCGAACAATAAAAGGTTTCAATAGGAAATGTATAGAATCGAAGCGAAACAGTGTTACTTAGTTGTGAGTTCTCGCTTGGTTAGCAGCACAAAAGCACGTCCGTCTGCCAAATGCATGGAGGCTACATACAAAATTTTCTTTTTCTCTTTGCCCGATTTTGACATTGCTTATAGTCCTGCTGCGACCCCACAGTTTTTCTGTGGTTTTTATAATATTTCGTCAAGCCAGGATGTGCTTACCTCACTAAGTTCTGCACAGACTCTGTTGAAGGCCTCCAGCCAGCGTGATCGAGCAGGGGAAGACATGCGATGTGCATCTGAGTCGGATCTTTCAAAGGTGTCAAATGAGCTTTCATGGGTGCTTTGGCGACTAACATTGGAGGATGAAACATGACTGTTGGCAGGACTGCAGATACACAGCACAAAACTGGAGATTAGTTTCAAGGTGAGCTAACTGAACACTGAAATCATTTACTATAATGCTAATCTAGATTAAACTTATGAATGGCAGGAGTTTACTGCAGTAGGTGTCTAGACATCATACAGTGCAGGCCAAAATTCTTCTCCTTAACTCTTTGTGTGCCATGAATTTTTCCACGTTTGCCAATACAAGAGGAAAATAGGGGTGAGATGACTGAAGTCTAACTACAGCAGCATCTATTAATAGACAGTCGACTTTCTTCCCGACACAAAATAGCCCAGCATTCTTGTGCACCGATACATTGGTGAGTGGCACAAATGTAATCAGCAGAAGAACCGATATATTGGTGATTGGCACACAAAGAGTTAAATTTACTAACCCAAACTTCTACCAAGAACTGATGCATTCTTGTGCACCGATACATCGGTGATTGGCACAAATATAATCAGCAGAAGAACCAATATATTGGTGATTGGCACACAGAGAGTTAAATTTACTAACCCAAACTTCTACCAAGAACCGATGCATTCTTGTGCACCGATACATCGGTGATTGGCACAAATGTAATCAGCAGAAGAACCAATATACTGGTGATTGGCACACAAAGAGTTAAATGTACAAACCCAAACTTCCACCCACAAAGAACCTCAGTGACTCTTTTCTTCAATCAAATCTCCTGACAACTTTTCCTGCTTGTTTGAGTGAGCTAAACAGTTTTAACTCTACGGATCCCTGATATCTGAAATATTGTGTCTGATCCTATTGTGAAACGTCAGTGTTGTGTAAGTAAATGTTCCCCAGACGTGTCTATGACGGGTTTCAAGTTCATCTGCTAAAAAACGAATGTTTTTTTTTCAAAAACCGAGCAAGGGCAGAGAACCTGTGATGACAGCAAGTTATAATACACTTTTCATGGTTGCCTCCCTTGAATTCTTTGCATGTCAATTATTTATTATTCCCCCCCCCCCCCCCACACATATGGGATAACTTTCGTAGATCTAAAGGCCACTGCGACTGTGACATCCTGTCCCTAGTTACAACAAAACGCAAAAAAAAAAAACAACCACCCTCTTCAAGATAAACACTGCCAAGGGCCTCGATGTCTGTCTGACTTTCTGACCAACAACTGCTCGTGCGTAGTAAACCTGCCCCAGCATGATTGTCATGATCACATTAGGATCATAAATGCCGTGCTAGGTCACGACGTCAGTGAGTTAATTTTTACGATCTTGTTGATTATAACCAGCGTAATTTGTCCTTGAGCTGTTCTCGTGAACAGTTTGTTTTGAAACACCTTTTTTCTGATGGATGGAGAGAAAGAGGGGCGAGACAGAATAAATGTATAGCTAGGAATGACAGAGCAGTTCTCGACCCCGCGATTTTGATTAACATAGATAAGGGGCGAGTAAAGGTAGTTTATTTTGACGCTTAGTTGGCGTTCGGAAATTCGTGCATAAGAGTAGAAAGCACGGGGTTTGAAGATTTTAGTAGTTAATGTTTCGCATTTTAAAGTTTGTCTAGACCGTAAAATTGACCTTGATTTTGGCGCAAGGCCATGACAAGCATAAATTAATATTGCAGGCTGAGCTGAAGCGACTGCACCAATCAAATGTATGAATCTGGACGGAAGGTCGAGACATAGCTTTAGTATTTAAACCCGTGCAGAGCTTAGATAGAGGCCACATGTAGACAATCCATTTACGAGGTGGACGGCGATAGTCCTCAGCCAGATGAGAGACATAGAGACGCAGTTGAGCAGTCCATATTGTGAGGAGCGCCATGATTTAAGGCTCCAGAGCCTAGGCTACTTGGTTTGATGTGAACCCACGGCGTTTGCGTCCAGCGCTCTCACTCCCAGTGAGGGCCTAATGGTGAGAGTTCATACTAATTTGTAATGATGAAAGTGAACCGTTCTACTTACTTTTGAAGACAGTTTCAGAGCTACCGCCAGACAACGCATGGTTGTACAAGCATTCTCCATGGCGTGTCTAGAGGAAATGTCCATATCATAACATGTCTCATTGAATTAATAGAATTTAAACTGTTATATCCGTCGCCACGTGCGCGGATTCTATTTGGCATCTAACTCATATGAGCTGCAAGTAGTTAGAGTGAATAAGTTAGTCTTTATAGAAAGCTGTAGTTTCATTAGTTAGATTCAGTTGCCTTTGAATTGATATTTATATTTATAATTATATTTGTTACATTAATTTCTGTAATTAAACTGCCCTACAGTTCTGCTAAAAATCAAAGCAATTGATTTATTTAGTTTTTAGAGTGCAAGTATTTTTTGTGTGTGTTCGTCGATTGTGGGAGCGGACCTCGAAAGAGTGTCAGTCGAATTCTCCCCATCTAACCCACATCGCGACAATGATGCCGTGTGATCTAAGTGCTTAATAAAATAACCTAGGTTAGAGAAGGACAGCCCAGAGCGGCCCTTTTAAGGGCTACAACAACAACCCTTCTCAGGGCTAACACAGCTCTCTTGATGGCTAAAGGAGCAAACTAATAATGTATAGCATTTATAGCATTTATAATAATGTATAGCATTTATTAACTAGAAGGCGAAGAACGAAAAGACTGAGAAGAGCCAGGAAGAAATAACAACAACATAAACAAGGAGAAAACAACCCAATATATGAGTGTGCATGAGAAAACCCGGCTTAAGTCGGCAAAGCTGATTTTGAGAAAAACGGCTTTGAAGTGAAAATAATGGGTCCGACACAAACTTCCAACTTGGCTGTTGTTTAGGGGACCGTGGCATGTTACAGGGTAAACTGTAGATGAGCAGTGAACACTACTCACTATGATCTCTATAACGGCTTTGTAATTAGACTGCGGTCTCCTAACAACAATCACTCCCATATTACTTGGTCAATTAGCTATTGCCACTTATGGGGTCAAATGCCGTTTTCTCAAAATCTTGTGTTAGGGGGGTCACTGACTTCAATTTATCAGAAATGTCTTGTCTTTTATTATATGTACAGAACTCAAACTGTCATGTTGCCGACTTAAGCCTGGTTTTCTCATGCACACTCACATTTTATTAATAAAAAATGCCTAGGGCGGTAAACCCCATAAAACAACAAATCTCCACACGCATAGATGCGTTACGTTTGGGCAGCTTAAATATGGGTGGCATCAGAGAGTAGGGCCTATAGATGTACAGAGAGATCTCACCTCGCCAAATCGCGAAACTGGGTCGCTGTGGTAAACAAGAAATTGAAGAATTGAAAGAGACCGCCTTCACCAAAGATAGTATGCATATCCATTTAGTGTGGTTTGTTCATATTTTGGGGCTGACTGAAACTATTTAGAGCCGTTTGTAAGTTCTTACGCTCCGTGGAAAGGCACAAACAGGTATTGTTTACCGCAGCGACCTACTTTCCGATCCATGCTAACAGTGGTTTCGCGGCGCCTCCCGTGTCTCGCAGTGCAAATGGACCAACAGTGAACCCTCTCTATACATAGTCTACATACTCTCTGGTGGCAAAGTACTTAAAATACAAACTGGCAGTCATATTTTCTTCTTTGGGTATGAAGCAAAATGACTTCCGTTGAAAACTGGCGAGCTGACAAGAAGAACTATGTTCACCCAAGTTTAAGCATTGTGAGAAATAGTTTCTGTTGTGTCGGTACTCACCTGTAATCTTGAGTACTTTGACGACTCATGTTGAGCGATGAATGATGACTCATGACAGGACTGGCACGGCAAAGGGAAAGAAAATCAAGAAATACATTAGCCACACTGAGTCTTTTCCTCATCAATTTACACATTACATACTTATTGCTTTCTGACACTAGGTTTTCACGATGGCTGGGACATTCTATGTTCAGTCAAAGTGCGTTAGTTCTACACCATGCGTAAGTTCATCTGGTCTCCAAAATAAACAGCATAGTTGTACCGAAACACAGGATACCGAGACAGCTCAATTCGCCAAATTCCGTCCGCTGACTTGCGCGCGTATCATCCACGTCAACAATGCAAAAATTCGCACCACACCCCTTCACAACTGATCGAAAAAGACTAGTACAACAGAGCTCTGCGAGTAGTACCCACCGTGTTTATACGCGCGCAAGTTGTGGACATACAGTGAAAGAAGGACTGGTCCGTTTCGGTATTCAGTGTCTCGAGTTGTGCATATACATCAGCGAGTAGACTGTCTTCTATACAAAGCGCGCTAACCCAGGACGGTGGTTACTGGAGTAAGGCCCCTTGAAAAACACACACACACACACCACGCCCCCAAACCACTTCGTGTTCACTAATTCCTCAGTGTTAGTTTTTTTTAGACCAAGGCACGATACAAAACAAAGTTCTTCACTGTCATGACCAAGTTAAAATACCGCGCGCTCTTAACTTCTGTCAGTTTCGTCAAAATGGGCACTTTGAATGGCCAATTTCTTTACATTAAAAGATTTAAGTTCAACAACCACTTACACATAAATCTCTGTAGCCTGTGTTTCAGGCTTTGCGTGCCATTTTGCTACCAATTTGATCTCACTTATTATTGTGAACCTGCAGCAAATGGCATTGGATGAAAATAAAAGATCGTTCTTCATGCATAAATTGTCCTATTTCTGTGGGTGTTCCAGTGACACACGATCAGTGTCTGGATTCACATTTCCATTCCTGTCCCCATACTCTGGTCCCAGTCTCTAAGGTCTAAGTAGAAACACGCCAATCTGGGTAAAATTCACTTTTTAGACATTTTACAAGATGAAATGTGCTCTCATTTCTATGTGGATTAGAATGTTGTGAACTGAAACTTTCTTTTGGTCACCACAGGATGGAAATTGAACATAGCGAGAGCCCAAAGTTTTTGCGTTTCTTGCCAAATTCTGTTTTTGGCCCATTCCGTCGTTTCCCAGAGCATGGCAGAACTGTCACACAACACGACTATCTGTCATGAGCAACTGGAGCTTAACTCCCTCTGACCCAGAGCCCAATTCCACACAACTCAGACAGGGGCTGCGCCTGACTTTAATAACAGAGCAAAATGCTACAGGGTAACATATTTCTCTTACCTATATGTCATGTAATATAGTACCAGTATGAAATTGTACAAAGGTAATTACGGCATTCACACCGCAGAGTGGCAGTGGAATTGCAAATGTTATAGAATAAAATTTGTCTGTTCTTCAAATCTGGTTCCCTGAGTCTTAATTTTCTCAGACAACTTTGGTCCGCTTCCAATAGGACATGAAATAAAGCATTGGATAATGGAATCATATCAAAGCCTTCTTAACTTGCAACAGAACGTTATACATGGAAGTATACTCCGGCAATTTGTCCAAGCAATAAGCATTTCAGTGGCCCTTGCACAACAGAATAATACCGCACATTTCCATGAAAATACATGCATGGAAAATCCAGACTCTAGAGGAAGCAAACATAGGAGAATAACTGGAGCAAATCCCTGGAGTGTTTGTGTGATTGAGTGGTCTGATGGGAAAAAATTGCCCAAGAAAGCAATACCGCTTTTTCATGCCTTTCAACTCCGGCATTTTGTATGCAAGTTTTTTTATTTTGGGGTATTGATGAAGATTTCCGTGTTTGTGGTTATCTTTCCTTTATTCATATGTAAGAAGGATCCTCCACCCCGACAAGCACTGCTTCTCAAGTATTCCATAACATACAGGTGCTATCACTATATTATCATGCCAGCTCTAATGTTTTGAAGTGGTGTCTGATCTCTTAAACTCTGAATCACAGTCATGGCAATTGGGACTCGAAGACATGTGATTTGAACAGGTATTTTTTCATACAGTCCTCTATACATGAGTGGGCACAATTGCTAAACATAAATCCTGAGCTATCGCATCAGAAATACAGCACCGTTGTACTTATTAAGCTTAAATTATAACAAAAGGCTTTACAAAATAGAGTTTTTCACTCCACGTAAACTCAAAACAACATGCCTTTTGGACCTTTTTTTTCCTTGCCATAAAATAAAGTCTAGAATTCTGTAAAAATCTGGCACCTGCCCATCATGCAACATATCAATTGTGGTTGACACTATTATTATGTCACTTGTCTGACAGAAACTGCAAAGCAGAAACTGTGACACCATTATATTAGCGTCAAAATAACCCACAAACACATTTTGATTAAACTACAATGTATTTCTATGGTGCCATACATTTACTGCTGCCTATGCAAAAGAGCTTGTGAAAAAGGAGGTGAACACTGTCATATGTCAGGTAATTTGCCATCAATGACAACTTCTGGCATAGAAATGCCAATATTTTCCTTTTATGGTGAATTTCTTTTTCAGGGAGATCTTCAGATGTCCATCAAAGCCAAAATTATTAAAGAATGTTTAAACTTTCCACCCTGCTTTGGCCACTACCAATACTGTAGCTGTTGCCAAGACTGCAGAAAGAGACCAGAAAGATGCAGCTCAGGTTTGTGACTGGGAGAGGGAAAAGTTTTCTTTTTTTATGAATGTTTTCAGTACACTGGTTAATTAGGGCTTTACAGTAATTCAAATCAGATTTCAGTACCGACCTGCTCTGACACTGAAGAATGTTGTCTTTACAGCTTTTCATATCAGAGTTCAGCATTGGTTTGTCATGATACGGGAACTTTCTGACTGAATAGAACTTTACAGATTTTTATATCACAGTTCAGTGTAAGTCTGCCGTGACACTGAGGATTGCTGTTATGGAACATATCACACTTCAGTATAAGTCTGCCGTGAAATTGAGGAATGCTGTAATTGAACACTATGCCTACCTGTCTTGAATGAAAGACTGAGGTCTGCTGTTGGGGCGGCTGTTGTAGAAGAGGATGTCCGAGTCCGTATCACTCCGCCCATGGTGATACGGACCCTCGCTTTGGTAATAATCCTGGTCTTGATCGTAGCTCAGATCTCGATCAAAACTTCTGTCTCTGTGAAAGCCTGACCCGTCGGGGTCGTAATCCTCGTCGTCGTATTGTTCATAGGACCTCCGGTCTAAGGACTGCTGGTCCGGCGACCTCCGGTCAAAGGACTGGTCAAAACTGTCGTCGTAGCGGATGGTTTCCCGGCTGTCGTCACGCAATCGGTAGGGATGGTCCGGATGGCTGCGGTACTGGTGAGCGGATGTGTTGTGTTGATGCTGCACTGGGTAGTTGATGTCGCTGGTGTAGTCGCTGTCCTCAGACATGCCAGCTGTGCAAAGAAAAAGGCATTTTGCTTACTAAGACGATTACAGCAGCCACACACACAAAAGTACTGAATTGTTTCACTGTTTTATGGCTCTTTCAGACGTGCCAGCTGTGCATAGAAAAAAGACATTTGCTTACTATAACAGTTACCATAGCCATACAAAAACTACTGAATTGTTTCACTGTTTTTAGGCTCTCTCAGACGTGCCAGCTGTGCATAGAAAAAAGACATTTTGCTTACTATAACAGCTGCCGTAGCCACACAAAAACTACTGAATTGTTTCAGTTTTTTGGCTTTTTCAGACACGCCTGCACGGAACAAACCAATTTTACAGTTATCGTAACCAAACACAAAAATCACTGAATAATTTCACAGTTTGATAGCTCTCCTGGGTGATTGTTCCAGTCAAATTAATGAAGCAGTGGTCTCTCAAAGAGTCAAATCGATGTTAGATTTGCTTTCTTGGACCGAAGTATTCAATAATTCATTGTTTACTGAGCCTCTTCTAAATCACAAAGATGTATCTACGTTCCTACAGGTATTTTGAAGTTTACCTGTTTTTTTTTTTTAACGTAATACCTTGATTTGGAGTGAGAAATTCTTACTTGCTCGAAACTTCCGAAGCTTTATTTCATCATTTCAATGATTTGATGTATAAATGTATTAATTAGTTACAATATCATAAGACTTTTAAAAGGTTCTGGTTATAAATGTGATTTTGGACAAAATGTTTCCCATTCCAACTTACTTGTAAAATAATACAGACAATTAATGGTTCAAGGTATGTTTAAAACTTATGACGGGATGATAATGATTCATTATGGGGAAAATTTATGAAACTCTTCACATGTGGCCACTGTGATGCTGGACAAACTTTTCCAACAACGAACTTCTGTCATAGTCTCACATGAGGAAAAACTGTGACGTGACGTCACCGGTTATAGACCAAGTAAGAAATGATTAAATACAATCATAACACAAGATTAAAAATACTCTGGTCAATGGATGATGCAAGCCGTGGTACTTACACTGCGCATATGAGGGGGGCCGTGGGGTTTCTTGAACAGCGAGCATCTGAAAGGATCACAAAAACATGTACCGATCAAACATCACACAATGTAATGGGCGGTATTTGTTGCAGATATCAGAAGGACCAAAAGTTCAAAAAGCCAAAAACGTCATGGCGCTAACCTTTTGACTTAGGCCAAAACAGAATGTGCCTGTTAGGCCATTGCCCTATCCAAATGTAAAAATCATTCAAAAGTGCCAAGCCATTATCCTGAAAATAAAACTTTCTGTAATGGCCTAACTCATTCATAGACGTAGGCCATTTTGGTTCTGGGGTTGTTTCAGCCCAACGTGGATGATGGTCACTATTACCTAGAGTCATTTTGGCCTAAGTCTGACTGCATTGCAGAAGAATAAATAAGTTTTTTTGCGATGTTCTCAGAAGTACAAAAAATGACTTCAGCCAAAAGGTCAGCACCGTGACGAAATACAAGCTTAAAGCGCTAAAGTTATAGAGGTCCACACTCATAAGCAGTTAATGAAAGGTAACAGAACGGCCTTGACTACTAGCGCAATAATGAGTTATAATGAAGAATAATTGTGTAAATACCTGTTACATAATGTCACACAAGTCATGGCAAACAGGAAAAAAATACTTGTCTAAAATACTTTTGCTGCTACAGCATGTCATAATCATAGTATTATTAATAACAATGACCGCATAAACTTCGTCCTTGTGCAGGGATGAGCGCAGGGAACATGTGGATTATGGACGCTGGGGAGGGGCACGGACGGATGGACGGAAGGACAGACAGACGCTTCACTAACATAGCAAGGGTGCGAAAGAGAGAGAGAGAGAGAGACAGACAGAGAGAGAGACAAAGAGAGAGACAGACCGACCGACAGAGAGAGAGAGAAAGACAGAGAGAGAGAGATGGAGAGAAAAAGAGAGAGAGACACAGACAGACAGACAGACAGACAGACAGACAGAGGAGAGAGAGAGAGAGAGAGAGAGAGAGAGAGAGAGAGAGAGAGAGAGAGAGAGAGAGATTACCAGAAAAAAGGCAGTAAAATCATAGGATCAAATCAATCTATAACACTTAGTGCTTGGATTATCAAGTCTGTCAGGGAATCTCCAACAACCATCTCCAGTCACTGAAAATGGGGAATCTCCAACAACCATCTCCAGTCACTGAAAATGTCCACACCGAAAAGTAAGCGGCAAATCAATGAAGACTTTTCTCCTGTTCCACTGACATGGTGCACGGGGACATATATCAAGAGCATTTTGCCAAAACTGGGTAAATCAAATTCTGCATGATTTATGGCCCTTTTCAGACAGTTATTCAAAATTTGTGTAAGCCGCGGTGTAAGTGTTCAGTTACAACTTGCTATATCCCGTCTCCCTTGCCCCGTTCTTCTCTTGGATAAAGACGGGACATAGCAAGTTTCAAATGAACACTTACACCGTGTCTTACACTCATTTTGAATGGCTATCTGAAAAGGGGGCCTTAACTCATGCAATATTTGACTTACCCCGTTTAAAAAAAAATGCTCTTCAAATGTAACCATCATTTACAATGGCAAATCCACTTCACACACGAATATGTGTAACTTTTTTTCACTTGAATGTCCACCATCCGTGGTTGATCCCAGCCGCACTATATGAACACTACTACTGAATTACTGCTGGTCTTTGCTATCCCAGGCACGGAACTGTCCACGGTCTCTGGGAACTGAAGGATTTGACCAGGCGAAACCAGTGAACTCCAGCAGTGGCACCACATGCTCAGCTCCGATAGGAATCATTATCACCCACACCCAACACAGTGATATCCGCAATCCATTACCGACGTCCACACCTCATGAAATATTGACTAATGAGGACAGCAGTGACAACCCATAACAAACATTCTGCCACTGTAAATGATGGCCTCCTAGTTTCTGTCATCAAAACAAATCTGAAAGGCAAGCAATCACACAATCTCTTCTCTCTGGAATTTTATGGTGAGTCTGACATGAGTTGTCTTCGTTTGAAGATCTCATGTAGTCTTGTCTTTCTCCATTTCTTTTCAATGTGTGTATGTACACACGCGCATCTGCATCTGTGTGTGTGTGTGGTGTGTGTGTGTGTATGAGAGGGGGGGGGGGTCAGAATTCAAACGTATCAGCCTTTTACTGTCAGCACGAGCAGACGAATTTAATCAAAACACTGAATCGCCAGCGAGAACATTTTTATCCCTGTAAGAAACATGAATACACAATCATGACGAATGATAAACTGAAGCAAACTGCAACAGCTCTCAAAACTAACCGATTACCTTACGCCATATATATACATAGACTTCATCTAAAACACAGCGAATCTCCTGGATAATGCAAAATAATGGCGATAATATATCTCTGCTAGGACGGAGTCCATGCTACATACCAGAACTTGTTCGAGATCACATTAGGAGGCTTTGGAAAAGGCCGTCAATAAAGCTGGGCGGCTGCACTGAATTATTCATAGTAAATGCTTCACACCCGGCGGGCTGCACTGTCCCACTTCAAAAACAGCCAGTATAAACGAACGAAAATAACCAAAACACTGAAAACAAACGCACCTGTACTGTACCGGCCCTTCCATTCTCCAACATACGTATCAGGTTATAACATTATCTTGTTTACGGTACAGGTTATAGATCAGAAATATCCAACTTTCCTGTGCGAGATGCAGACTTATGAACACCCGGAGGTCTTCCTGCAGGATCTACTGATTAATCCCAACGTCCCAAAGCACCCATTTTAGACCCTTAAGGACACACCTCATTTCTGTGTCGAACTCACATTTTATACCTAAATACAGGGATGAAACATCCACAACATCCAATGAAATGTAGACACCCGAATGCAATTGAACGTTGCAGTTGTGACCATACTTCAGAAACGTTTATATCAGTCCATGTTAACCAAGAGTACACCTATATCGAACCATTTCATAACTCTAATCCGAGACATTTACCAAGCAAGGTACGAATGGCACTGACAGGAGAGTTTGTTCTGCATCGGACACACTGACCGTAACCGACTTGACACATTCGAATTCTCATTAGTTTTCAGACCAATTTCGTTTGATACAAATAAGTTTATGACTTTTTAAACTGTTATTTAGGCTGTGGCGTACATTAGTCAACTTGGCAGCCAATACCTGGCACAAATTTATGGTATAAAAGCTACACCACTTCCCTACCGAGACAGAGTTTGTGGGATTCACGAGATAAGGTAACACGCTTTAATTGGTGACCCCGACATGATCACGTACTCACGTACACACGGCGGCCATGTTGCAGGACGAAACTCAAGCGGGACAAAGTGCGTCGGTTGACACAGAGGCTAATATTTTTCCTCAAATTACAGCAGTGTCCGTCAAATTACCACCCTACTGGACACAGGACCCGCAGGTATGGTTTGCACAAGTGGAGAGTCAATTTTCGACGAGAAACATTTCCAAGGAACAAACGAAATATGACTACGTAGTAGCCGCGTTGCCGCAAGAAATAGCAATGGAAGTCAGGGACGTGATCATAAACCCTCCGCAAGACCACCCGTACGCCAAATTGAAGGAAAAGTTGCTCGATAGAACAACCGTGTCAGAGCAGAAACGGCTGCAAACACTGCTCACTACAATAGAGCTAGGAGACAGGAAACCGACACAGCTGTTGCGGGAAATGCAACGACTACTTGGCACAACAGTCGGGCAGATAGATCAAGCCTTAGTGAGAGAGCTGTTTCTGCAGCGGATGCCGCAGTCCATTAGGCTCATCCTAGCTTCCACGGGAGCGACGGTATCACTCGAAACACAGGCCAGTCTGGCTGATAAAATGATGGAGGTTTCTCCTGGCACATCGATCAACAGTGTATCGGAGACATCTGCTTCTACCACTTCCGAAAACTACGTTTCTATCCAGAAACTGGAGCGAGATATGAGACAACTTTCCAATGCGGTAGCTAAACTTTCTACTAAGGTAGATGAACTGATCAAATACCAGAAACACGTCCGTGCTCAATCAGATCGCAGGAGTAGGGAGAGATCTGGTAGTCACAATCGCGCCACCAACGCCGACAGAGACAAACAACCCTACAAGAATGGGCTCTGCTACTACCACTACAAATTCGGACAACAGGCCAACAAGTGCCAAGGCCCATGTGAGTTCATGGAGCCGTTAAAAGACCAGGCCAGTTACTAGCGGCCAGTAACGCAGGCCAAATTCAGAAGAGCCGCCTATTATTCGTATTCGACCAGAACACAAATCGAAAATTTCTTGTGGACACCGGAGCTGAAGTAAGCGTAATCCCCCCAACGCACCTAGAAAAACGTTTACAAGTCAGGACACTACAGGCGGCAAACCATTCAACCATTGCAACTTTCGGCGAAAAATCGCTAACCCTGACGTTAGGCCTTCGCCGGAATTTTTCTTGGATCTTCACCATCGCAGACACAAAACATCCAATTTTGGGAGCCGATTTCTTGACACATTATAATCTATTGGTTGATGTCACACGTCAGAAGTTAATCGATGGAACTACCAAACTTTCCACCACTGGTTCTTCGGTCATGGGTTCATCTCTCCAGCTCTCATTTTTCTGCAAAGCTTCCCAAGATAAGTATCAAAAGCTAATACAACAGCACCCATCACTGGTGAATAACAAATCATTTGAACTTTCAAATCATTCTGTGACACATAGGATTCAGACAGTAGGTCCACCTGTCAGCGCTCGCCCACGTAGATTAGCTCCAGAAAAGTTCAAAGCAGCTAAGAACGAGTTTGATCACATGTTACAAATGGGTATCATTAGACCTTCTTCTAGTAGTTGGGCTTCCCCACTACACATGGTCAAGAAGAAGGGTTCCACCGATTGGAGACCCACTGGTGACTACAGACAATTAAATGCAATCACAGTCCCGGACAGTTACCCAATACCACATATACAGGACTTTACTAGAAATCTAGAAGGAAAGACAATTTTCTCTAAGATTGATTTACAACGCGCGTATCATCAGATACCAGTGGAAGAAGAAGACATCTCAAAAACAGCAATAACAACCCCATTTGGACTGTTCGAATTTCTAAAAATGCCATTTGGTTTACGAAATGCAGCTCAAAGTTTCCAACGTTTCATAAATCATGTCACAAGGGACCTACCGTTTGTCTTCAGCTATATTGACGACATCCTAGTTGCGAGCAAGGACGAAGTAGAACACCTTAAACAATTGGAGCTACTTTTTACAAAGTTAGAAAGTTTCAACTTGATCATCAATGTCAACAAATGTCAGTTCGGACAAGAAGAACTAATTTTCCTGGGACATCACGTTTCTAGAGAAGGTATCCGACCAACAGAAGAAAAGGTCAAAGCCATCAAGGACATGAAACTCCCAACAAGTCAGACGGAACTAAAACGGTTCCTAGGGATGGTAAATTACTATCATCGTTTCGTTCCTCACATGGCTGACATCCTGAAACCCCTGAACGACAAGTTGGACCAGAAAGAAAAGACGCTGTCCATGGATACCACAGCCCTCGAGGCTTTCGCTAAAGTGAAAGAAGAGCTTGCTGACGCCACCTTGTTGATTCACCCGCAGATAGATGCACCAACAAACATCGTCACGGACGCATCAGAATCGGCAGTAGGTGCGGTGCTACAGCAGTTCATCGACGGAAAATGGAAACCACTGGCTTTCTTTTCCAGGAAGCTGAAACCAGCCGAAACCAGATACAGCGCATTTGACAGAGAACTTCTTGCCATCTACCTGGCTATCAAACATTTCCTTTACTTCATAGAAGGTCGGAGGTTCTATGTTCTCACAGATCATCGCCCTCTCACGTTTGCCATCAAGAAAAAAGATACTTCAAAATCACCACGTCAAACCCGACACCTCTCCTTCATTAGCGAATTCTGTACGGACATTCGTTATATCAGGGGATCAGAAAACACCGTGGCAGACACGCTTTCACGCACTTCTGTTTCATCGCTTTCCATCGGCTCGTCTGTTAATTTGCCAGACATGGCGAAAGCACAAGACACGGACCCCGAACTGCAAGTTTTTAAAGATGCACACACAGAGACTGCCTTGAAACTGAAGTCTGTCATCATGCCAGATGGAACATCAATCTACTGTGACATTTCGACAGGAACTACAAGACCATTCGTTCCAGAAGAGTACCGCCGTCAAGTATTCCAGGCACTACATTCCTTGTCGCACCCTGGCATACGTGCAACGCAGAAACTCGTTACATCACGCTACGTTTGGCCTTCGGTCAACACAAATATACGAACATGGACAAGAGCTTGTCCCCAGTGCCAGAAAAATAAGACGCATAGACACAACAAAGCTACTTTTCAACCTTTTGAGAATCCAGACGTTCGCTTTAGTCGGGTACATATCGGCCTGGTGGGACCCCTACCCACTTCGGACTCGTGTACTTACCTCCTTACCTGCATAGACAGATTCACAAGATGGCCAGAGGCTATTCCAATCACGAACATCACTGCAGAGACGGTAGCCAAAGCCTTTGTGCAGGGATGGGTATCGCGCTTCGGAGTACCACATACGATCACAACTGATCAAGGACGGCAATTCGAATCGAATCTCTGGTACAGTCTGATGAAAATTCTTGGCACTCATAGACTTCGTACCTCCAGCTATCACCCCATTTCAAATGGCATTATCGAACGGTTTCACCGTCACCTCAAAGGAGCACTCAAGTGCCATGAAACTGACAAATGGACCGAAACTCTCCCACTCGTCCTACTTGGAATCCGAACCACCCTAAAGGAAGACCTACAATGTTCTGCAGCGGAGTTGGTTTATGGTTCTACACTGAGAGTCCCCGGAGATTTCGTTCAGACATCTCCAGAACCAGTTGAAGACCCAACATCATATGTTAGCAGACTGCGACAACACATGAACCGCATCACTGCCACCCCCACTAGAGTACAACAGCGCAACAGTTATATTGACTACAGCCTGCCGCAAGCAACACATGTCTACGTAAGGCACGACGCTGTAAGAAAACCTCTTCAACCCACCTACGACGGTCCGTTTCTCGTACTATCGAGAAATAAGAAATGTTATAAACTTTCTCGAAATGGACGCGCTGAGTTCGTTTCCATTGACCGACTCAAAGCTGCTTACACAGAGCGACAGCAACCCCTAGCGGAAACCAAACGTTTCACGCACGCTAGTGGCCACCCACAACAACCAGCATCAAGTACAATATGTACCGACAAAAACATTCGACAGCAGCAAAACGTCACACAGCGAGGACGACAAGTCCGCTTTCCCAAACGACTCCTGCAAGATTACGTTATTCCATAACTAGAGGGGGAGTATTGTGGCGTACATTAGTCAATTTGGCAGCCAATACCTGGCACAAATTTATGGTATAAAAGCTACACCACTTCCCTACCGAGACAGAGTTTGTGGGATTCACGAGATAAGGTAACACGCTTTAAGGCTGTAGCGTCGAGAAAAAAAAAAAAGAAAAAGAAAAAAAAAAAGCCAAAATTGCACCACAATGAATTACTCCCGCCACTATTTTTTTTCTTATAATAAGATGAGAAGTACTGTGTCTTTCTATCTAGATTATACTTCTGCAGTCCCTAAGGGGACAGCCAAGTCTGTGACAACCATCGGGGAATCTCTCTACTTTCAATTGCTGGCAAAATATTGGCAAGAGAATGCTTCTGAATCGCCTTCTTGATCACCTCTCGTCAAATGACTTGCTTCCCGAGAGCCAATGTGGCTTTCGTAAAGAGAGGGGAACGGCGGATATGATTTTTGCTGCCAGACAGATTCAGGAAAAATGCATGGAACAAAATAAAGCGCTTTATATCACATTTGTTGACCTCACAAAAGCATTTGACACAGTGTGTCGTGAAGGCCTCTGGAAAATCTTGGCCAAGTTTGGGTGTCCACCCGAATTCATCACAATAGTGCGCCAGTTTCATGATGGCATGCAAGCTGCAGTCAAAAGCAACGGCAGTGTTTCAGAGCCCTTTGCTGTCACAAATGGGGTAAAACAGGGTTGTGTCTTAGCCCCAACTCTGTTCAGCATCATGTTCTCTGCAATGCTACAAGAAGCCTTTAGCTCTCCTCCTCAAGGGGTAAGCATCAAGTACCGAACTGATGGCAGTCTATTCAACCTCAGGAGACTTCAGGCAAAAACCAAAACCAAAAGTACTCAAGTCTGTGACCTACTATTTGCTGATGATTGTGCACTTCTGGCACACGATGGGGATAGCATGCAAAACTGTGTTAAGTTCTCTAGTGCCTGTGACAACTTTGGCCTCACAATAAGCAGAAAGAAGACGGAAGTGCTCCATCAGCCTACTCCAGACGACAAGTATCCTGTGACCCCAAATATCCAAGTCCATGACAGTCTTCTGAAGGTGTCGGAGAACTTCACCTATCTTGGCAGTACACTGTCTTCCACGGCTCGTGTTGATACTGAAATTCTCTCAAGAATCAGCAAAGCCAGCTCTGCATTTGGCAGGCTTCGAAAGAGAGTGTGGGATGTTGCCGGCATTCGCACAGACACTAAGCTGAAAGTGTACAATGCTGTGGTCCTTCCCACCCTACTCTATGGGGCTGAAACCTGGACAGTGTACCAATCGCATGCCAGAAAGCTAAATCACTTTCATCTGGCCTGCCTTAGAAAGATCCTAAGGATCAAATGGCAGGATAAAATTCCAGACACTGAGGTCCTCAATCGTGCCAAGGAATTGAGCATCTTCTGCCACCTGAAAAAAATTCAGCTACGTTGGGCAGGACATGTTGTCAGAATGCCCGACTCCAGACTCCCTAAGCAAATCTTCTTCTCTGAGCTCTCCAATGGAACGAGGAATGTTGGGGCCCCAAAGAGACGTTACAAAGACACTCTCAAGCAATCACTGAAGGCCTTTGCCATTGATGTGAGTGAGTGGGAAAAGCTCTCGCTTGATCGTGCAAATTGGAGGGCGGCCCTTACCAGAGGCAGCAAAGCATGGGAAGCTGACAGAGTCCAGCAGGCGCAAGAAAAGGCCCAGTGGTACTGAACCAACGGAGCACTCTTGTCATTTATGCGGAATTGTCTTCAGGGCAAAAATAGGACTTATCAGTCACATGAGAAGCCATAAGTCATGAAAGAACAGTCTTTCCATTCTGTCCTCTGTGTCCTTTAGTTCTCTTTATTGTCCATGTGTTGAAATTCTCAACAATTTCTGTTCTTTATTCCTCTGGTGTTGTTAAGGTCATCATCATACCTGATGGACGAACTATTATTATATACTTTTGCAGGGCTAACAGTTTCTTCTGGTCATTTGAAAAAGGAAATTGAACAAACAACATTAAAGCCGGGAGCAATGTTAAATGTTTTTAGCCCCTCTTGCCAAATTTTGTTTTTGGCCTGTACGGTCCTTTATCGTAACAGGTTCGTGTTAGGGGACCGGAACCTAATTACAAAGCCGAATAGAGAAAATAGTGAGTTATGTTCACTGTTCACTTACAGCCCAGACACAGAATACTGAAGCGGACCAGTCCTTCTTTCACTATAATTATGTCCACATTTGCGCGCGTATAAACACGGTGAGTACTACTCACAGAGCTCTGTTGTACTAGTCTTTTTCGTTCACTTACATAGGGGTGTGGTGCAAAATTGTTGCACTGTTGAAATGGATGACACGCGCGCAAGTCGACGGACGGAATGTGGCGAATTGAACCGTGTGGGTATCCCGTGTCTCGGGTTACAGCCAGTACAAAACTGTCACTAGGCCCGACGGCCTCACAACACACTGGAGCACTCATGACACAGACAAGAGAAGTACAGAGGACTCACACAATTGTCTCATATCAAAGGCAACAAAAAACAACAACAACAAAAAAACAACAACAGCAACTGTGAAATCCGCACAACAACTGGAACACTTGTAATTCAGCTCTGAAATAAGAACTCCGCAGCGATGGTCCTTGATACGGATATGTGATTGCCGTTATGCTGAAGAATGCACAAATGTTGCTGTCGCCACACAGTATGATGTGTATCTTCCGCAAATGATGGAATCGACTCCTCCCGTGTCGTCATAGCATTAATTATGTACATCCATGCATTATAACTAAGTGGGATTGTTACAAATCTGGTACTGGGTGGTAGTGCCCTCTAGCTGTTATGAGGAGGGTCTTCTCAATGATGGAATTATGACTGCATTTTAAATCGAGAGGTATTTACTATTTACTCTTTCGCACCATGCCACACACTAAGAACAATCTGAATAAGTTTCATAAACAGACCTGCAGGGCCACAAATTTAATTACATTAAATTTCCTAACAATTTTGTCTAGATCTATTACATACTAAAAGACAACATCAGCAGCATCAAATGAAAATTCAATAATATGTCACTAGAAGTCTTCTCTAGATTCCTATAAGGTTATGATCATTCTGACTCACTAACAATTTAAGTACTAGTTATATATCTCTCAGATATAGTCTGCCTACTATCTATCAAGCAATATACTAATGTCTCTGGCGACGATGTCCTCTCAGCTATTTGTGCCTACCGCTTATAATGGATCAAGCTCGCCAATATAAACTGACGTAGTTAAGTCTATTGGATCTACTCTAGGATGGGCTGGCAATCCCCAGCCTCATCCAGACAAATCAATCCCAATTCACAGATGTGTATGCCAAACATTCATACTAGTGGCAAGTCAATATAAATCTTTGTCTTGCATTCTTGGGTAGCACTCCTAGCATATGCGGCAATCCTGTCCTACTGGATAAATTATGTCCAGTTCCTCGTTCATTGTTGAATCATCAAAGGACAAACACTTACACTTGGTCCCTGGTATTAGAAAAACCAGGGAACAGTAGACAATAGCAGTGGGCATATCTCATTCAAGCAGATGGCTTCATCTCAATGTCTATAGTGGACTAGACATGAATCAACAGTCTTATGATTCTTCAGGCAGAATCGTGCCGACGCCTGCACAGATTGGAATTTTCTGTATGGAGTAATGGACATAGGTATGGCTACGCTTTTATACTGTGCAGCCACCTGCAAATTACCGTCCAAATCCCTAGATTTGATTGGTGCATCCATGCGAGCTCATCTCGCAGTATTAATATATTCTACGTGGGAGTTGGTCACGGCCTTGTACTAAAAACAGACAAGGTCAATTTAAAATGTCAAAACAATTACTGAAATCTTTAAACCCTCGTGCTTTCTACATTTTATGTACGAATTTCTGAACGCGACTAAGCGTCTTAAACTATCTATCCTTATTCACCCCTTCTCTTCCCTTCTAAGTGTTCATCAAAATCACGGGGTCGAGAATTGCACTGTCACTCCTAACTTATCCATTTATTCTATCTCGCCCCACTTTCTTTCCATCTCTAAGAAAAAGTGTTTCAAAAACAAACTGTTCACGAGAACAGTTCAAGGACAAAATTACGCTGGTTATAATCAACGAGACCGTGAAAAAATCAACTCCTTGCGAGTCGTGACCCAGCACGGCAATTATAGTACTTAAACTATGACAGGGATGGCGTTCCAATAATGCATAGAATGTTCACTGTGTAAAATATGCATCGATGCCCTTGAAATGTATGGGTTCTGAAATTTTTAAAGTTCATTATCTGTAAAAACAGCTGCTTGATATTAAAAAAAAAACACACACACACACAAAAATACATTTAAAAAAAGACAAAAAACGAATGTAAGATATATAAAATGGCAAGACAAGCTCGCGATGCCTGGCTTATGGAAAACATTCATACATTTCCTTGTCCTCAGTCGCTGATAGCCATGTGAGTACCCCAGTAAGTCCGGCTCAGAAAAGTGACACGCGCTGTGAAAATTGTGAGTTCTGCATTGAAAGGTGATGAAATTCCGCCCATTATATGTCAATGGTAGTAGTTCTCAGAGTGTATGCCACATTAACCTCCCCCCCCCCCCTCCCCCACACCTTTACCGGTTTCCACAATTTTTCCTCCAATTTCAACTGTCATCTAAAAGTTTTTTTTTCACAATTATACTTTTACAGTGGTAATTATTTGTGGCAATTTATAGAATTAAATTTCTTTGTTACAGATGTATAGTGGTATTTCGTTTGACGTATCGCGATCTCAGTTCTTGTTTGTTCTATGTCCATTTTCTGAAAAAACTGGAGATCTTCTAGTATGTAGACCGGACATGACAAATGCACACTTTGACACTTGTTTAAAATGCGTTCTGGCACTTATCAAGCTGTTTCACAGTTTCCATTTATTCTAACATTTTAAACAAGTGTCAAAGTGTGCATTTGTCATGTCCCTTCTATATACTAGAAGATCTCCAGTTTTTCAGAAAATGGACAAAGATGACTGTTTTATTCTGTAGACACCATAATTGGCTCTTTTCGTCTTGGCAGACGGTCAGCAGCTAAATAGTTTTTGTGCTGCATGCCTGGGCTGTGGGTACGGAGAAAGTGCCTAGCCCATGGTGCACTTTCCCCCTCTCGACAGTGTTGATTTGATCCATTGGAACGACTTGGTGGATACGCGTGGAATCAACAGTGTTGCAGGAAGTGCATTCCTCCGTGTGGTCTGCCTTTAGGGGTTCTCCCTATTTTTAATAATTAATAATGAATTATATACATTTTTTTTTTGTACGGCCTACTCTTTACGATTTCCAACTGCCAAGGTTTCTTTAACGTGTGCAACGTGCACACGGGCCCACCAAGGGTTTATATAAATGGGAATACAACACTACAAAACTGACCAACTAACAAAGTTAATGTTAAACCACAATAATCGACCACTTCTGGACTCTGACCATTTTTATTATTTCCTTGTAGACAATCCGTCAAAAGGCATTCCTTATTATCTTATTGAATTTCATCTTCGAAGCGAACAGCTCGCGATTGAAACACTAGACCAGATTTAAGACAAGCGGAACGATCAGATAAATCAGCCGCCGTAACTTGCTCGGGTGATTTCGTAATAAATGATGTTCAAGTTGATTTCCGTGACGCCAAAAGGTCTGTTTCAAACCCAAGCCCAGCCAGCGCTTCATGGATTGAGCATATAGCCATTTTCTTTGCTACAGTGGTAGACGTGGCAGTGGATGTATGGACCAGATCTAGAGTTCATTGCAAAGACACTACAAGTTGAATTTTCTTTTCTAAAGGTTTCCGCGTCCTCTGGCTTTATTAAAACAATAATAATTAATAGCTTCATACCGAACTTCATTGTTATCTTGAAGCAAAAACGAGTTTCCATGGAACAAAACGGAGAAAATGACTGCCAACCACAATGAATGTCCGTAATAAATTCTTATGACTCTGCCGTTGCATTTTCATTTACTTATTTATTTATTTACTTTATTCATTTGGCGATAACAACCATTAATTTCTGACGTGAATATAATCCATTCCGTACTGTTGACATCTATAGTTATCAGTCTGTTCAGATTACAAGTCATTATGTCACCCCAGTGACGGCTTAAGTTGTGGTTTCATATTACGGATACGTAAACGGCAATGCCAAGGACGTGCGGAAATTACATTGTGTGCTTCTATGTGTGCGGGGACAAAAACAACAACGGTCAAATTAAAGGACAATATCACTTTTGTTCCCAAACAGCGGGTTCTTCTGGCACCTTCCAAACACAACTGTTTCCTTCTGCCAACATTTTGACTTCGCTTCAAACTTTGCTGCGAGCGAGCGCGCAGATTTTCTGTGTTTTTAAATGATGCTTTCACATTTGGATGTCCTTGGTCTTTAGCTCAAGGCCGGCCCTGACGTGCTAGAACAGCTGCAGGCCACTACCTCAATGTCTGCCCGCCTCCATCTCAGTGGCCAGGTTTCTCTGAACCAGGCTGCCCTGTCGTCTGCCGCATCGTTGGTTCTCTGCTTCGGTCGGCCCTTCTCATTGTCCCCCACGTAATCTTTTCAGGAAGGCTAATTCTCCCAATAGATTAAAACATCTATATAATAAAGCTACAACAAAACCATTAATAGTCCTATGGACTCGGAAACTACACAACGCACCGACCTGAAATTTGGCACAAAGAATTATGGGATAGCGAACATTGTTCCTATCGCTATACACAAACAAAACCTTTTGTTATTTCTGAGTTAATCGGTAAATGCGGTTATAATTAAAGACTAAATTCACGAGAGCGTTTGATCCGAAATTTACGGATGCTGACGGGATGCGCAGGACGTCAACGCACAAAGGGAGAGCAGTAAAACGTATCTAAAAACAAACAAACAAACAAAAATAAAATAAAGCTAAAGGAACAGGCAAAATGAAGCAGGTCCATAATAATCACCCAGAGCTGAAAGTAATAAATCGATTTATCCCGGGCTGGGCCGGGCAACTCAGCTAGTTTACTCAGATATCTTAGTCTTAAATGATAATAATGTATCAAAAGGAAACAAAAGTACGCATTCTGCCAATCCCCTACTTTAAAAAAAAAAAGGTTCTCCTCTCCCTCTACTCGGCCACTGTGCGAAACCAATAAAGCGCGCGCGCGCACACAGACACATATACGCACTCTCTCTTTCTCTCTCTCTTTCACTCTCCAATTTTGGGAGAAATAAAGAATTATCTTTAAAAAAAAAGAAAAAAAAAGACAGATATGATTGCCTGCGTCCTTAACTAAAGACCTGTGAGACCAACCACTGCACATGGCGAACATTTTTCATGGATCAGTGACGATACACTGCTGCATCCTTCAATATAGGCGTATATCAGTTCACATCTGAAATGTAGCACCCCAGATCCGAGTCTAATGTCAATAACTACCATTTAATGCGACAAACATTAACTTCATGGACAAGAGAGAATCAATGGCAGGAGACATGAATCTTAACTCATTCAAATCAACTTAATTCAAAAAAGAAAAGAAAAATCCAGACAATCGGCCCAAGGTACAATCTACGAAACACACCAGACTCTCGACAAATGCAAACATTTCAGCCGCACTGGGTGTATTTAATCCTCCAGGTTCATGTTAGCGTCTGACAAATAACAGGAAGACATTTAAACATCGCTAATGGCGGAAATAATCTGTAGCACTAACATAGAAACACAGTTGATTCATGTTCTCTACAGTTTTCACATATTCTGCCACTATGGAATACGGTCATAACAAGGTTCCTGCACCTCCTTGAACAAGTTTTTTTCAGGGCTAAAATGTTACTTTTCAAAGCTACATAGATGCAAAGTAATGACAGAAAAACATTTATATATTTTTCTTCTGTTCAGATTTTTCCCCAAATTTCTCTGAAACTTCAGGTGAGGTTCAGGTCTACTCCAGGGCTTATCCATAATTTCCCAGGCTTTTCCGAGGCCTTTTCTTAAATTCCAGGGCTTTTTCCGGGTCTACTCCAGGGCATATCCATTATTTCCAGGGCTTTTCCTCAATGTTTAAATTCCAGGGCTTTTCCTCAATGTTTAAATTCCAGGGCTTTTCCAGGGCCTTTTCTCAAATTCCAGGGCTTTTCCAAAATTTTTAAATTCTAGGACTTTTCCAAGAATTCCTCCTCAATGTAACAACATGGCAGCATCCAGCGGTAGAGCCAGTGATTTCCAGGCGCAGCGAATTCCTTTAGTCCTCAATAATTTAACCGTCCTCTCCTCGCCAAACACCAATAAACACGAACTGTGAATTCTCCAGCAACAATGAAACCCTTCTCTACGACAAAACCGCGGTGGGCTTCAGTCAATAAGCCTATAGAGACCTGGGACACATGAATAATTTGGAATGCCAAGACATTACTCCAGTATGTAGCATATCTTGTATTATAATCTGGTAATTTGGAGTTTCTGTTCTCACATTTTGAAAGAAACACAACAACAACTGCTGAACGGCGCAATCTTGTGGAAAGTGCTTGGGCAGGGACAGCTGCCTCTAGGCTTTTCTTGCCTCCATGGATTAGCATTAGGGTAGTGGTGGTGTCTACGTTGATGTTTGGAAGCAACTTTTTTTTGGGGGGGGGGGGGGGACAAGGGGGTTTATTTCGGTAGGGCCAGTTGTCTTGGCTTTTGACACGCAACCCAGGCAACACTACGTTAAACCTAATCCATTCCGACAAATGTCCTGATCGATTTTGAAATGTGAAACACTCCCAGTATTACATGGGCTCATCTAGCTGGCAGTGTAGAAATAAACGGGGAAACACCGAAGTTCAATGCCAACAGTTTTACAAGCGTGAAACGTGCTTACCTCTTGGTTCATCATAGAATTGATGACAGACAGTTTATCCTGCAGTTCCGCAGCCTCCGACTCTGGCAAGTCTAGGGAGAGACAAAAAGTGTTCATAAGCACTCAATGAAACACATACAGACACACACACACACACATACCCCACACACACACACACATACCCATAGAGAGAGAGAGAGAGAGAGAGAGAGAGAGAGAGAGAGAGAGAGATTAATATTATCATTATAATGCCATAATGTTGGGACCATTAAACATTACGTCATTCTTGTAGACCATTACGTTTTCAAAGTCTACCTCAAGTGTATTTTCTGCGAGTTAGCAATTACACATCAGACATCTTGAGTTCAAACACCAGACTTGTGGCTCATTACCGACGTCTTCTTTCATCTTTTACAACAACAACAACAACAACAACAACAACAACAACAAACTCGGCTAATTCCAGAATGTTGCACACCAGAGACTTTCTTTCAAGCACCGGCTGCACGTGTGTTCATCTTACCCGAGGACTGAAAGTGCTTACTGCCAAACGCCGAAATACTACAGCGATGATTTTCCAGAACGGTCATATTTATCAGTAATAAAATGCTATGTAGATCTAACTTGAAAATCCACCTAACATTCACTGAACAAGTTCGAGAAAAAATGTTTCCTATTGAAAGTCAAAATTGGGCACTATGTGGTGCCTTCATCTTGGTTACTAACCGAATGCGTCACTTCGAGCTTCCATGCATTTGGCAGACGGACGTGCTTTGGTGCTGCTAACGAAGCAAGAACTCGCAGCTAAGTAACCTGTTTCGATCCGAGTCTATACATTTCCTGTTGAAATCTTTTATTGTTCGATTTTTTTTCACTTGAAACAGGCGAAAGCCGAAAACTTGAGTATTTTCTGTCTTCTATTTAGTTTGCTTTGTATCGTTTGGGTTTTATTTCTCACGCAGGGCATCGCTACATAAAACTTTTTCTTTTTGCCCAATTTTGACTTTGCTTATAGCCCTGCAGCGACCCCAGGGTTTTTCTCTGGTTTTCATGATATTTCCCATTGAAAAGTCTGCCAAAGTAATATAATAACTCACTTAAGTATGTCTGAGATATTTGTAAACTCAAAAAGAGCCGTATACCATTCAATTGTCAAAAATTGCCTTAAAAACTTCGCTGGGATTTCTGACGCTGGCAAAGCTCTCAGTTTTTAGAGGATAAACTCTCCTCAGCAAAATGTCGACTAGACACACAATACCCGATGCCACAATTCCAGGCTATGGCAACGCGAAAGTTCATTGTCAACAGGCTGCAGCAAAGCCTCTCATAACTCTCAAAAAAATTAATTTCCAACCGCTGAAGTTGGCATGAACTGGTCGTGTTAAGCCCTTCAAGACATACGCCGCACATAAAAATGCCTCCAATTTCGATCAAAAAGTGCGCTCTCCCAAATTGATCACGTAACCATATAAAAATCGAACATCACAACTAATTGATCATCTTGCTGCATAAATGAATAGGGAGGCTATAAAATGGCACGGCATAAGGGCAGGATTGCCACTTTTTGCTTTGAGAGGTTTATGGGATGCAGACCATTTTTACAGAACACCCCGCAGTTGCTCAAACATGATGTATTCAGATTTTTTCATAGTCCGCTGCTTTCGGCAAACCCCGCATTCTGTCCTTGCAGAATAGAAAGAACAGACCAGGTCTGGATGTACCACGCATGGTTTTCAATTCAAGAAAGGACGCGGACAGCAATGATTTGTTCTTCCCAAGATGTTTTCCATGCAGCGATTTTTTTTTTTTACCCACCCCCTTGTAGGCTTTTCATATCGATGCTGTCAGGAACAAACCGGCCAAGTCGACATAAGCAAATTTTACAGGAGAAACAAAAAATTACCAGTAAAACTAATGGGAAATGGACCTAGCCGGTTTGATTACATGCTTATTTTGAGTATTTCTACTGGATAATGGTAACAGCTCCTTTTACATTATAATGCAGGATTACGGGCTTCATAAATTGGTACAATATAAAGTAATATGAAATTTTGGGACTTGGCCGGGTTGCGCCTGACACCATCGATATTCTTGGGTTTTCACACCACCCCCCCCCCTTTTTTTTTCTTTTTTGCCCCTTGCAAGTGCACAAGGCCATTAACCCTCTAGCGCCCGGTTTTAACTAGGTCACCTAGATCAAAAATGGTCTATCTTTCATACACTTACTCTTCCTATTTTATTCAGAAATAATTTTTCCAATTATATATTTATACTTTTTACAATAACCTGACTATGTAAAATCAGCTCAGCATATTATTTCAGAGGTTTGGGGATTGGCATTCTTCGTCTGGGCACTGGAGGGTTAAACAGTTTAATGTCCACGACTTGGGCTGGAGACCACAGACCCTTCCACTGTTTCATGAAAAACATACGCATAGAGTAGAGTATATCTGAGTTGTATATGATTCTGTAGCTTCTGCGGGCTACCTCTTGCCCTCCCCCGTTTTTCTTGTTATACTGGTGACTAAGCATGTGTTCACTTCTTCTTTTCTTTAATTGTTGACGTTCGCCAGAGTGTACTCCATGACCTTACCCTCCCTTCCTAGTGAGTAGTTGTTGGGCCATCGTAAATATTAGTATGTTCTCGGACGTTCGATAACGTTGTGGATATAGAAGTTTACGCCAGATTTGACCTTGAGTGATGTAACCTGGTGACGTATTGATACGTGATTGGTTAGTTTATGTGTTTCGGGCGAGAGCAAAAGTTACATTTATTTCGGGAACTTTCTGTAGAAATGTCTATATATATGGACCCATGTGAGTGGTTGGTCGGTGAGTAAGTGAGTTTTCCTTTACGTGTGGCGTAAGATATTTAGTTGTTCGCTGGTGCCTTCCTAGTATTTTATTGTTAAGATACAGCTATTAAACTTTAGTATTATTTAATCGATCGTCGGATCTCGTGTTTTTTATTCTACAGCTGTAATAGTTTCGTTTTCTAAAGGGTTGTAGTTAGATCAACTAACTCCCCCCTACTATATAACGTGCTAGAACAACCTCAGCTGTTACAGATTAAACACCGAAATTCCCTTCTACGAGTACGCAGGATGTTTTTTTTTCTCACCCATAATTAATCATGCTTTCTCTATTTCAGACGTTTTTAAAAAATCCACAGAATCATTCATGTATTTAGATTTCTGACACCCGCCAAGTACGAGTAAACATGAGACTGGATGGAGAAACGAGGTTTACCTGGTGCCGTTTAACATCATGTCATTAGGACAAGGACCAGAAATGTTTACCAATGCAATTAACTGCAGTTTTACAGCAACGTGTCCACTTTGCCCAGACAGACAAACGTTTAAAACAGCTACAATTAAATACTTTCACTCAGCGAACCCTGGAAAGGTGACCAGCCAAGAGTATAATTAAAGCTCAATATCGTATCTACGCTAGGTGGGTCAACCTGTCTCGATTTTGAAGACTTTCAAATAAAGAAGAGATTCGATTACTTTTTTCAACAAGATTTGCGAGAGTAAATGCAAAGGAGCACGACAAGAACAAAATTAACGGTTCTCTATTCTCAAAAAAGCTTGCTATCTAACTAACAGTGAATACATGAACTTTGATGAGTTATTTATGCATTCATGCAAACAGAAACTAAAATCTATTCTAAATGATTGCTCCCACACCTTGTTCCATCAGATAGTCCTGTCCCAAAGGAGTGGAAGAACATTGTATTTAAAAACAAATAGAGAGCGCTATAGACGATCTTATTTGCCATCTGCAATTCGAAGCAGTACTGTTTCCTGATGTAGTATGCTGTTGTTAGTTTTCCTAATGGATTGTTCTGACAGTGTGTGTGTGTGTGTGAGTAATGTTCTTATTTGCTGGTAATGCTGTGTGAGCAATGTGTGTGTGTGCGGTATGCTTTAAAGACTGTAGATCTTAGATATTGTATTTACTGTTGTACTGTTACTGATGTTGTGACAAGAAATACCCTGTCAACAGGATGATCAAGTTTATCTTAATGTTGCACGTGTGTTTTTAACGTGTGTAAACTTCAGTCTAATTGCTTTGTGTCTGTCTTCGTATTTAAAATATAAAACCACTTAAGGATTTTGAATAGCGGAGCCGCTTAACACTATGAATGAACCAATTTTATGCTAAATTAGATTGACTGGAAACTCTTAAATAGGACCGACAGTACACCAAGTGTCTGTGTTGCCGGGTTACACATTCACATATTATTATCTTTCACATACAGTAAAGCGACTGGCTACATCAGGTAACTTGATTTCACCAGCGCCAAACCATAATATACATGTAAATCTTAGGGGTCGCGCGCACTATCCCGTTTCGCTCGCAAAGAGTTTACCGTGCTGCACGCCACGCGAAAGATTGCTTGCATTGAACGGGCGGTTAATTTTAGCATAGTGCGCGCCGGGCCTTAGTTTAAAAAAATGTTGGTAGATTCTACTTGTACAGCCCACGGACTGCACATATCACACACTCTCTCAAGCCCCCTCTATAAACAGACAGTCAGATTACAAAAAAATGTAATATCTGACTGCTATGAGGGCGTCCTAACATTTTTAGATACCCGTAAGGAAAATTACTGCCCGTGTTCAAATCATGTGTCACTCTATAAATATGCATGTTATGGACAAACATCGCACATACCATGATAATACAGAAGATTTCACAAGGGACGCCACCAACATTCACCCTTGCTCGGGTTTTATTCTTCCTTCAATTTCAATTTTGTGGTGGCCAAAAGGAAGTTTTAGTGGTATAAAACTATAGTATAAACCAATCAGAACGATAGTGGACATTTCAGTAGGTATAATAATGTTGAAAAAACTTTTCTTTGCCCCGAAATACAGCAGATTTACGGTGACCTTGCTAACGGAGAGCTGGTGCATCTGTTCCAGTTTCTGGCTCAGCCATTTCCGAGTCTGAGATGTCACGGTGACAAATTTAGACTAATGATGTTGACAGTTTCTGTGAGCGAAGGATTCTAGTGCATGCACAGCCACGGACATGATGTCCAATTATTTCACTAGGGTGCAAATCAATACAGAATTAATCATCCCATGTTTTAACACTGTCAGTTCAAACCTTCCGCCCTCTGGCTTTATGCTGTCATTATGTCTTCTTCCGTCGATAATTCCACCTTTTTGATATACGCTTTCTCTCTTGTAGGTGAAGGTCAGTGCAATACGTGCAATGTTGAGATTCTGATTGGCTGCCTTATTTTAGCTCGGTTAGAAAATGATCATTTGACCTCTTAGCTGCACTTTCAAAATAATGTAATCACAAGATCCTGCTGCACTGAACGACCCCTGACCTCTTGGGCCAGTGTCATATAAAACAGCTTTGAATGTAAGATCTCTCGTTGATTCCAGGCTACCATTTAAATATTTTTGTGTTTTTTTCCCCTGATATTCTCTTTATGCTGTTTCAGTGCCATGGACGACTGCTAGGGGCGGTCTCTGATCTTATTCTCCTCCACAAGATTAAAAACTTCAAAGTAACTGAATATGCTCGATCGTGGAATCTTAGTGCTTAGGTTAACAAAGCACTGTCTTTAACCCTTTAATGCCCGGTGTCCCATATATAGAAAACATGACTATGTGCCCAATATTCTATTTATAAAGCATCTTCATCTAATTTATCACCAGACACTTTTTCAGTGATAAATATAAATACTTTTCTCCTTTATTTGACTAAGTCATGTTGATAAGTTTGGGATTTTTCAGGGTTTCGTATCTTTTGATGGAAGCAACAGTGATTTAGGTCTGGGCAGTAGTAGGTTAATAACGATTTTGAGAGCCACACCCAAGGAACAATGTTATGTCATTTTCCTGGAGTTGCAGAGTTTAAGGAGTGGTTGAGTAGGAGGCAGGTGGAGAAAGAAGCACCCCCCCCCCCCAACCACCAGACTTTTAGGCCAGCTGACCATGCATTATTCTGTGTCTGGTGACGTTGATTATTTCATTGAGTAAAGTACATGATGTCTGAGCAAAGTACACCATGTTGCAATGTTGCCGGTGAAGCTTGGTTAAAAACTACCAGAAATAATGCTGTGTCAGACAACCAAATGATAACAATGACACCACCTTGACGCTGTGTGATAAATTATTGTCTTTAAGAAAACTTGAGGTGGAGGGTTTACAAGGACACTACATCTTTTGCATTGGTGATTGATGCCATAAAGGCTTCCCGTGCTGCCAAGGTAATCTCCCGAGGTGCCCAATCAAAACTATCAAATTTGATCATCAAAAGTCTGCTTAACTGGTCCTTGTTTGGGTGGTTTTTGATTGCAAACGGTAATGGTCTCAGCTGAAAGACATCCACTCAAGTAACTCGTGACGCGCGACAATACTGAACGTATATTCGATGTTTGTGAGCTTCTGGTTCTGAGCCGGGGAATACATGCTTTGTACACGACTTATTATTATAACCATCCAGTTCTAACCCAATACACCAGGGGGAACAGGCACTGCTAAACCTCAAGTTTGTCGCTTTAGACCTTCAAGGATAATGTCTGAACTCTCTACCCATGGTGGTTTTTGCAGACAAAATGGAGGGTGACTGACTAGAAACAGTCAATTTAATTACACGTCTGTGGGTCTGCTGTAACTATGGAAAGGTCAGATTTAATCATTGACTAGATTGTTGCGTCAACATAGCAGGAAAATATGATCGAAATATACGATATTAACTGCACGAATCTGCGTACACAAATCGGTTATCGCCGCGAGGATATTGGATAATAACAAAAGAATTATCTCATGTCCTTGCAAAGTGTAAAAGGAGGGGTAAAACTAATTACACGAGTACGACCTAGTCCTGTAAAACTGTATGCCGGTTGTTAGCGAACTCTGGGGACCAAGATACAATGTCTCATCGAATACGTGCTACTAATTATTATTATTGGTAGTCGAGTATCTGGCAAGTTTAATTACTGGCATTTAACATCGATACTGAGTTATGGCTGGCTAAATGCAGAAAATGGCAGTTCTGAACAATTTGACAAAAAAAAGTCGGCACGACAAAAGGGTAGTAAGTGACTAACCATGCCTGCCGATCAGCCTACAGCGGGCTTTAATTATATACCCTTGTCAAAAACGGAGAAAAACGATACTTGCGTGATGCGATGCAAGGAAGAAACATCAACGGTTAATCTCTATTTCTTGTCTAGAATGAACAGCTCGTAACGCGGAGATTGAGATCAATGAAGGAAGATCAAAAAGTGTTTGTTCTAGACTGGCATTGCAGCCCAGGATCCTTCCACCAGCTATGTTGCTCTTGACTAAACATATTTGTTCTGTAGTATTGGCAGTTCCGAGTTTCTTCCTGCCTCTACAACTCCTTTGATTGGCTCTTTTTTTTCTTCCCAGCACATTTCAATTCAGAACATTATATCTTGTAACATTTTATGCATCTTATTATAGCATTTAACTCAGCGGTTCCAATTCCTTTAAAATACAGTGACAACATCATCAATAACACGCTTTAAATCAGAATTTTGTTGTTCCCTTGATTCTTCTGTCATTCCATCTATTTCCAGCTATTTCTTCCTCCATTCCTCCCTTTTTTTTTCTCTCTGTTCTGTCATTTCCGTTTGACTGTTTCTCTCACTGCTCAGCTGTCGCTTCCTGTATCTCAAGTCACTCGATCCCCGCCGATATTAAAATGGCAAAATGCATTATTAATGTTTCTCTTTTCACCCTGATTTTCCACTGATTTCCCATCCCTTGTTCTTGACTAACTGCCGTTTACAATCCTCACCAACTCCTTCATATGGCTATTAACTTCTATCACTCTGCTTTGCTCTATTCCTCCCAATCCGTATTAAAAATTTATACAAAATCAGCCCACATATTGGATCTGAGGTTCACAGACACGTTGGTGCATGGGAACTTTGGAAAATAACACAATCTCTTCCTACATCTCACTGAAAGCGATCTGGTTCGCCGTTAACTTGGACTCCTTTGGAGACGTAAGGAGTAACATTTAGCACAAGCTCTGTTGTACATCGTATCTTGTGGTTTTAGCCTGGTATGTTGTTCTGTCACCAAATAATTGCATCGAAAGACCACCGCCATCCCTCTTTTTTAATTGGTTTTACCTAACAGCATCCTCTCATAGAAAACAAAAGAAAAACTCCACATAAATAATGGGATCTTCAGGACACTGCCCAAGAACAGTTTCTTCAAGTGGCAAAAATGTTGCCAATAGCAGATACAACCATTGTGATCTACCCATGCTAGGGTGTGACAGTAGCGCAGGGCCAAAGTCTGGTACATTTTAAGATACTATAAGATTAGACAAGATAGAACTTTATTGTCCTGCTGACAGGAAAGTTGTTGTCACAGCATCAGTAACAGTACGACAGTAAATACAATATCTAAGACCTACAAGTCTTTAACGCACACCACACACACGCACATTGCTCACACGACATTACTACGAAATAAGAACATTACTTACACACACACACACACACACACACACTGTCAGAACAATCCAATAGGAAAACTAACAATAGCATACCACACCAAGAAACACTACTGCTTCCAATTGCAGATGGCAAATAAGATCGTCTATAGCGCCCTCTATTTGTTTTTAAATACAGTATTCATCCACTTCTTTGGGACGGGACTATCTGATGGAACAAGGGGTGGGGGCACGTATTAAATGGACAACTCCGTGTAAGAACTGCTGAAAACAGCTGAAGCAATAGTGTCATAAGCGAGCATCCTTCATAAAGAAGTCTGCACAAAGAGGGAAAAGATATTAATAGTTCTAACTGGAAATAGAACGCCCAAATTTAAACACTACATCAGTCTACTTCACAAAAACCGCGGCTGCAATATCGCACCTGGACGGGGACTGAAGGGGAGGCTACATTCAGATTTCACTACAAAACACTGTTCAAGCCCATTGCAAATCAAGCGGTGTACAGATCATTCTAATTTTCTCACTTTTTCATCCCTGGACATTTTGAAAACAAGAGCCTAATTGTGCCCATGAAAAATGTACAATCATTTTGTTTGGTACCAATTCCGGGGGTAATTAATGTCAACATTGAGTGATAATTGTGCCCATGAATAAAACAATGGTCAAACTCCGCCTTCGTTGGAAACTGAGATGATTTTTACAAGCGAGTATAGGACTTTCCGACCTTTCAGTAGAATAGAGTCTAACCTCTGAGATGAAATAACATTCACTATTTCGTGTTTGTGCTCTAAGGCCACTTTTAAATCAGTTTTATTTTCTTCAAATTTTAGAACTTAATTTTCTGAGAAAGAAAGAAAGAACGAAAGTGACGCTACAGCACTCTTTAACTCATGGGCACAGTTATGGCTGACTGCATACTTCATCTTACCATAAGGAAGCTCGAAGCGGGCATCAATCAGAATCCGATGCTCGGTAGGGATGCGTGTCCCCACAACTTCCCCATTGTTGATGACCAGCTCGCTGTCTAAGGCAAGCCATCGTCCTTTGCCCTCCTGAAACCGTGAAAATAAAAAGAACATGAATACGTCATATAGCCTTCAAAAATAGAAATGGCACAGGACAAATCAGCTCAACCTGAGTTTCATCCGAAACACAGAATACCGAGACGGACCATTCCATCTTTCACCATATATGTCCACTACTTGCGCGCGTATAAACACGGTGAGAACTACTCACCGAGCTCTGTTACAGTAGTCTTTTTCTTCAATTATAAAAGGGTGTGGTGTCAATTGTTGCACTGTTGACACGGACGATATGCGCGCAAGTCGACGGGCGGAATTTGGCGAATTGATCCGTCTTAGTTTTCTGTGTCTCGGGTTTCATTTCTCAGCAGGTAACAGCTGTATCGCGGCTGGTAGCTATATTAACAAACCTCCACTTGTTATCAATAACAAAAACATGAATGAAGTTATACAGCGTAGCGAAACAAGTCAGGAAGAAGAGGCTGTTGTTAGGGACGCGTAGCATTTTACATTATAAGCCATAGCTGAACAGTGACCAGAACTCGGTATTTTCTCTATTTGGCTTTGTAATTAGACCACGTACCCCTAACAACCTTCAAAGAGGAATATGATAATTACAAGAGCACAAGACATAGATTAATTCTTTTTCACAGAAATATTTATCCCTAATGCTTGCCTTTTAAAAAAATTTTTATGCGTGTGCTCCACCCCCGCACATTTCTCGTGCAAGGCAAATAAAGGTTCTGCTGTAGATTCTCTCTCTGACGCAGATATGACACTGATAGAGAGTTGGGCAATATATTTGCCAGATTTTTCTCCTTGCATTGTTTTTCTCTTCATCAGGTTACTTTCCACAACATCTTTCTTGCATATTCGTACTTAGATTAAACGTTCTTACGACAGAAAGCTCAGCCTTTGATCATCATCAAACGAGTTAAGTGCCCTCGACAGTTTCGATTCCATTTCCTTCTCTTTACTTTTTTTCTCTGGTTTTCACTTCTCCACTTCTTCGTGTGGGCTTTTTAATCTCTTTTCAAAGTTTTGACTTAAGAGCTGCGAGACAGTCGATAATGCTGGGCGGTCCCCTTGAAACCCTGACTTACATTAAACGACACCTGTAACAACCATTTCCAACCCAGGATCTCTCACTCTACAGCTGCGGGACTCCATTTGATAGTCAGGTTATTAAGAAAAAGGAAGCGCATATCCGTACAACATGTTGTATTGATATGGACAATGCATATCCGCACAACGCACACAATTCGATGACGTAAAACACACACCGGAATACAATATTACTGACCTTGTTAATTTGCATAGTTTTTAAAAATAGGAATCGGCTTTGTAGCAAAACAATCCGACTCCTGCTCGGAGATTGCGTGATCTGCCCTAATAATATACTTGAGTGTATGTCGATCACCAATGGCTACCCCAACCCCATTTCACCTGATTAGTCAATCTGACTACCGCCCATTGATACAAACTGACTAGACCCTCACGCCCCCAGGTCCATCCGACTATTCCATGTGTTGTCACTTTAAATTCGTGAACACCATACCAATGTTTTGTTTCAGCAAACCTTCACCAGTCGCGCTTTTTGGTAAACATGTTGTACGGATGATATGCACTATCCATGTCCATACAACATGTTGTACGGATAATATACACTTTCTAAAAAAAAAAATCATTTTCTGTTTGTGTTAGTTCAATGCTGCACGGGAAAGTGTCTGCAGACTAACCAAAGATGACACCATAAGAAGAAGCTATGTTTCTATTATTATCTTCATTATGGTACTAGATGTTGACAGGAAAAGTTATGGTCTCACCTTGTTGGAGTGTTGGACTTTGGTCAGCGGCAGCCAGTGCAGGCCCAGCAACTTGTCCCACAGCATCCCTTTGTTCCAGACCTCAATGATCAGTCCTGTGTCCAGTCGCATGGTCTCACTGGGGATACACACAACACACACACACCCATAATGTACATAATTAATAAAATACACCAGCTGATGTCTGCTATACTGAGATGGGTCAGACAACCCCTGCGGGTGACAGCAAATGTCGGATTATGATCCAGTTATGCAAAAAAACAAACAAACCAAAAACCATCGGTTCCCAAAAATGCTCAAATTTAACCCTGCTACTGCCAGGAGGAGTTACTATGCCCTGCAATAGGAATTTTGAGCTGCAAGTGCTTAACTTATGAATTTGGCATCTGGAACTTGCACTGAAATCTCAAGAAACCATACATTTTATGGACAGCCAGTTCTGTTGTCGCTGGCGACACAGCACTGAAAAACGAAGAGACACAGCAGGCTAAAGGTGGTACTAGAGTTAAGGCTATAGTAACACACTGATTCGACTGTCATATTCTATAGCTGTGTTTGAACAACAAAGACAAAATTAATCATTAAATCAAAATGATAGCAGAATGGGAAAACACTGTCAGATTTTTATATGCTTATATATTAAATCTGCTCAAAAGCTGCAAAATATTATAAGGACGCACAATAGCATAGTTTCCACCTAAGCCAACCAACCATATTTTCCTCGGCAGCTCGATTGACATTATTTTCTATACCGCATTAGTTCAATGCTGCACGGGAAAGTGTCTGCAGACTAACCAAAGATGACACCATAAGAAGAAGCTTTGCTTCTATTATTATCTTCATTATGGTACAGGATGTTGACAGCAAAAGCCAGAAATGTCACACAATAAAACGTGGCCAGGAAAAGGTAGAAACCAAAATCCTTCAGGTTTCACATCAAAGTGTATGCTCCAGGCTGTGTTATATAACTATTTTAAAAGAAAAGGTGACAGACAGACGAATACAAACAAATGGGACATGACACTTGAGAATAGAGTGATGGACAACATAAAATATGAAAAAGACAGGACAGCTGTTGTTAATTGATGTATTGTGAACAAGCCGCCGTGGAACTTTCACTGTGACAAAGGTGTCAAAATGCTGGGGACGACAACAATACTACAAGCATTCTGATTCCCAGTCCACGCATGTCCTTGAGGCTTTGTCTGTGCCCTTTAAACACAATACAATGCTGGGCTAAGCCCCGCTGATCTCATATCCGAATTTACTCTACATTACAGCACCGTCATTTTATGGAAAAAGGCTGTATCACGCAAATTGCAAAACTTTACCGATAACGAAAATGTAAAAAACACAACAACAAACAACCCATTTCGGGTTGCGCTCAGCTTTCCTCTTTGCTCAATTTCTATTTTGTGACGACCAAAAAAAAAAAACTGTCTAAAATTAGGACCCAGATTGATAGGCACGACAAACTGCACCCTGATCTAAAAGGATGAGGATAAATTTGACCTATATTGGTTTATGCCAGGGGTGCTCAACCTCTATTGACATAGGATCTACTTTTACATTTCCCAGCCTTTGGAGAGCTACCAGTCTGGCGCAGCCCTGAAACAAGATTGGCCTCTGATCTACTCGAAATTAGTCGATACAGGTAAATGTCGATTATCTCGCACCCATAATGGCGGTTTCAGTGTTGCCAGGTAAACTTTTGCCGTCCTGCCACATGTTTTATTTCAATCCGCCACATTCACAGGGACAAAAGAAGAAAAAACTGACACAAACCCGCCACATCCAAGAAAAACGACCCGCCAAAATACAAAGACAAATAAATATATATATATAATGTACACCTCGCGGGTGTGTCCTACATTCATCCCGCGATCGACTGCCAAGCACTTGAAGATCGACCGGTAGATCGCGATCGACTGGTTGAGCACCCCTGGTTTATGGTGTCTATTTCCTTGACACGGCAGGCAAGCTTTGCCAGGCCAAAGGATACACGAAAAGCACCGTTACTTCAAATCTTGTTTTAGAATCACAGACCCCCAGCACGCTGCAATAATTCAATTGCGCGCGTTTTATTTATTTATTTATTGCTGTTGTTGTACCTCTACTTGCAAATGAATTGCATGGCCGCAATCGATGGCGCCCCCAATGAAAGCAGATATAAATTAATGAACCGTTGAGAGGAATTTTCCGTGTCATTGACAGTGTATACACTATTGTGTGCTGCGAGTGGTCTCCGCGGTGCTGTTACCTGTGAAATGTTCTAGACCATTCTCCCCGTCTATCACCACCAAGCGCGCGTTGCTAGACTCAGTTATTTCATTTTCACACGTTATACTGGTGACATGTTCAAAATGACATGGGGGGCCATAAATAAAGCACGTATGTTCAATTTGGCGAGTTTTTACCTCACCCCTTTTCCTCTACGTATGCTCTCCATAAGCTTGGCTTTCAACCCTCCCAACCCCCGTGTACGAGCGTACAGACTTGACAATGTTGAATGTCCATGATGAAGAATTGATATGTTGAAGCTTTAAGTGACATTTACCAGGGACCAGCTGACTGAATGCTTCATTAGCAACACAGCCTGCGTTTCATTTTCATAAGATCCTACGGCCTGTTTTGTTGGGAAAGAAATTAATAAACAAATCCAAACTATTCTATCCGTTATCCTAACCGAAAACCTTGCCAAAAACCCTTCTCTCCCAATGTATTCTTTTCATATGTTGGGGTATTCCCCCCCCCCCCCCCCCCCCCCCGGATACTGACTCCAGCAACATAAAATCGTACATTTTAATTTTAGATATCCTGGTAAAACTGCAGACAATCGCTTCTGTTTGAATGAGAAATTCTTAGCTTAGACAATAATCACCTGTGACTCTTTTCAAAAGCAGAAGTAATTTATCATTAGTCCTTTCGTATAAATCAAAATGATTCATTCTAGGGTAAAAAATGACCACGCACTTACAAAATGACATCCCTATAGCCCGCTGATGTATGAGGCAAACAACGCGCACACTATCTGTGTGAAATATTGATTAGAATTCTATGTGCATTTCATCGTCATTGGAACGAACTAGCGTATCGGTGATTTGTGTCGTTTTGATCGTCAAAATAGTGAGGGTATGTATTTTATGGTTGACCCCCTTTTCAGCAAACTGATATCAAAATGCCACATCTGTTCTCTCTCATTCCTTGTCTGTGTGCCTCCTCTTTATTTTCATTTCTCTCTCTCTCTCTCTCTCTGTCTCGCCCATTACTTGCCATCCTCATAAATTACGCGTTACAGTAAGCCTGCGATGCATCGGGGAACTACGCAACAACACTTGATTGCCCTTCCGCAAGGCTTTATAATGTCATGGCACTTAGGCACCAGTGTTTAGGTAAGCTGCGTAACTTTCAAGAGCTCTTCAAACACACACTAAAAAAGGTTCCCCATTTTTTATATGCCACTCCTGGCATAGTTAATGGAAACTGTGCTCGAAGAATGATTACACCCAGCTGCTGACAGTGACAGGGCTCCCAAAGGTTTTACTTTAGCTTGAAT
>OZ007567.1:4887968-5010468 GCA_963931925.1 Onchidella celtica
CAAACACACAGTTGTTTCACTGTAAAGAGCTTCAGGTCCACTCTGTGAAGACAGGCGCTATATCTAAACATACACCATTATTACTGTTAGAACTAAACGGTCGGCAGCTCCTGTTTTCCTTTTTCGCCAGGGACATTCTGTCCTTTAAAAGCCTCTCGACGACGCTGCAGAAGACGTACTGTACGGATTGGTTAGGGCTTCAAAGCAACAACAACAAAAAAGAGGAATTCTGCAAGGTTTCTATGTTTGCACATGTCACCAAGAATACAAGTGAATCAGTAAACACTGGCGTAATCTCATTTTTCAAGACATGCTTAAAGTAAGGATGATAATAATGCATGGCATTTCTGTGGCTCTCCATCTCGGTAACAACCAAGCTCTGGCCGCTTTACATCATTTACATCATATCTATACTGAATCTCTCATTCTTTCTCCCTCTCTCTCACTCACATTCACACACACACACACACTCATTATTCAATAAATTAAAATAAAAAAGAAAACAAAAACATTCAAAGAAAGAAATGTACATAGATAAAAGAAAGGAAGCGCATATCCGTACAATACGTTGTGCACACAATTCGATGACGTGGAACACACAATGTGAATGAATCTTCTTCATTCAAAGAAGAGCGCTTACATTTTAGACCAATCAGGTAGAGCTACCCCAGCCCACAACATGTTGCAGTGCATACAACATGTTGTACGGATATGCACTTCGTAAAAGAAAACCTTCAGCACACAATCATAAGAAACGGTTCCAGGTCATTCAACACGGTGGTGTTGGCCTCTCATGCCAAAGGTACCGGGTTCGATCCCCGGTCTGTGCAGGCATGTTGGACATTTTTTTGGGGGGAAAACAAAATTCTGTCCCTATGGTAGGTAGGACCGTGCACCTAGTCTTCTCGGATAAGGACCAAAAACTCAGAGGGCCCGTGTGTACATTGCGCACGTTCAAGTTACCTTGGCAGTTACAAGTCGGGAAGAGCAGGCCGAACAAGGCCGCTCCCCGGGAAAAATTCTAAAAGACAAATTCATTCATTAAGTGCCCTGCCGGTAGGCGTTGGCGATCATGACCCTCCATCTCTCGCGATTTTCCCTAGCCCTGATGACGTCGTTGGTGGTGTGTGCATTCCCAGCCAGGTCTCCAGGTCGTCCTGCATCTTTATGTGTTGTCGTCCCCGACTTCTTCTCCCATTGAATTTCCCTGTTGTTTCCAAATGTTCTACTCCTCGTCTTCTCATTACATGTCCAAAAAATGTTCCCTGTCTTTTTCTGACCTTGTTTAGGAATGTCCTCTTTTCCTCTGCTTGCCTCAACACTTCTTCATTTGTAAAAGACAAAATACCAAAATCACAAAAAAAACCCACACAGAAAGAAGAACAAGAAAAATACAAAGAAGACAAGTGAGGTGTAACTGCCATTGGCAGCGGAACCTCCAAAGATAAAGAGCTAAACACATTCAACACGAAACAGTGCCAAACTAGACAAGAAACACACTAAGATAAAGACCTAAACACATTCAACACGAAACAGTGCCAAACTAGACAAGAAACACACTAAAAACAGAAGAAAAGGAGCAAAAATCTCATAATTCTCCTCCGCAAGAACACTCGGCGCTCTCATGCCTAATGATCTTCAAAATCAGGCCATTTTGGGGTCGTTCGTCATAGACAAGGGAGGAGATTCAGATGAGCTGGGAGAAGGTCAAGAGTAGGCCACCCAGCGTTGTTTCCCCTCCGCGGTAAACTCCCCACTGACAGGCCTCTAGCCAGAGATGCTCACACTCTACTCCTCACATGCCCGGCAAGAGCCATTCGGGCCCCTAATTGCTCAATTAGAGCCAGGGAACAATGGCCAAAGGGTGACAAAATGATGCGGATAACTGTGACATCTCACCAGTTTGGTGTGTCCCTATTACCGGAAATGATCCATTATGTTCATCCAGCTACAGACCCAGATAGGAACAATCCTCTAAACAGGAGGCCAAGTACGCCCGAACTGTAAAAGAGCATGGCGACATTACGCAACAGTCAGATTTGCTCACCAGCTGCTAAAGTCTTCAAATCACCATTGTCAACAAGTGTTTCAATACTGGATGATGGCATCCCAGGCTAATCAAGAAGGTTAATTTCATTTTAATCTGATGCACAGGCAATATTTTCTCTTGTTTTGTCTCTTACACATTTACTTAAATTTACAAGACCACAGAAAGAGGGAAACTGACGGACAGTCGTGTTTGTGCAACTTTTAATTAAGAAAGATAATATTTCCGATTAATTATTATTTAACCCATGTGTGTGCGCACGCGCTGAGCGTCTGAATTGAGACAGATTCCACTCTAAATCCAAACCATTAACTTAACCGTCCTTCTTTCTTCCCTTTCAAGTCCTAAGACTAGAGTTTGGGTTCGAGTCTGTGATAGAGGGGAAAAAAAAAGCAACAACAACCGTATATACTTCTGACGTCATGGATTTCCGTGACAACCTCAGAGTTTGGAGTTCCTGTTGTCCAGCTCACTGGGAGTACATGTTTTCTTCTATTTCACGGAACCTATCGGGCGTGAAGTCAAAGTGCCGTATACCGAAGCTTACACTTTGTCGGTGAAGTAGACTCCAAGTGCCACTGGGACCATCTATAAAGTATGTACCCTGAGGGGAGGGGGGGGGGGGGAGGGGATGACCCACGTGTCTGAAAAGCGTACATTTGGGGAGTGGTTGGGAGGGTCTTGGAAGCTTGTCCATTATGGCAATGAATTAAAAATTGTGAGGTTATTTTTTTGTATGTTAGGTTTTTTCAGCAATTAAAGTTGTCGCATTTCTAATGAAACAGCCAAATAACCCACACAAAATGCCACTGACAGTTTTAGAACATCAAGACCTTACGGACTTCCACCGCTTTGGAAGGAGGGAAAGGGTGTTGAGGTCTTGGACATGAAAAGCGTACAAAGAGGTAAGGTGGGTAAAGAATCGCCAAAATCTAGCGCACATATTGAAGCGATGGCCTTCTGTTCAAGGCGCAGCGTGCAGATAATGTACTTTCATGACGAGAAAATAAAGAAACAGTGTATGCTATCGTAATGTTTGTACAGAATAACCGGTCCTGAGTGTGGACCTGGCTACTCGGACACTGGAGGCGTGGTCAGCGTGTTATTACAGGACCGCAGGGAACTTCAGCTGGTGGCGTACTGAGACAGGTCTGGTTTGTCTCAAGCTCTGTGTGAGATGTGGACTGTGGACTTAAACGGAGCCTCGCTGGACTTGGCGGGACTGATACATTTTTGTCTCACTAGGCCGGGCGTTTCAAAACTGTCAAAACCGTCCTGGTCAACCAGCGGAAAGACAGATCCGACCCCTTGCAGCGAGTAAAAACAGTCAATGCAAAAGGCCACTGACAGTTTTACTGGAGACACATGATATCGAGACGGACCAATTCATCATTTTCCGTCCGCGGGCTTGTGCACGTACCATCCATGTCAACAATTCGCAACACATCCCCTTCATAAATGAACGAAAAAGACGAGTACCACACAGCTCTGTGAGTAGTACTCACCGTGTTTATACGCGCACAAGTTGTGGACATATAGTGAAAGAAGGAATGGTCCGTCTCGGTATTCTGTGTCTCGGGTTTTACACAACAGATTGACCCAGTGCCCCACCAGCTATAAGGTCACAACAACACAGACATGACCAACAGAATTAAACTGATTCGCTCCTCCATTCAGCTAACATAACAGATTCATCTGTTTCCACAAAAAGCCAATTCTGACATGTTGTATATACAATTACGTCTTGTTTTCCTGCCATGCTTATCCCTGTATGACAGCTATCGATCGTCCATATTATGTCCATTGATCATTGTCACGAGCGGGTGAGCGGGGATCAGTAGTTACGGGGGAAAGGGGGAGAATAAAGTTAACCCACGGCCCACGGGTAAGGGGAAAGCGTGCATGTGGTGAGTGGGGGGGGGGGTCTGAATGAGGCGAGAGCGCTGTATTACTATCACTGCACACTAAGACGTCCAAGAAAGCGGACGCAGGAGAAAGCCCTAGAGGGCGAACATAAGGAGAGCAGTCGGAAGACTTGGGAGTAGTGTTTTTTCCAGTGATGACTGGTGCCGGGGACGGGCCGAAGCGCCGCCTACGGTGAGCACAGGGGATAGGCCAGCATAGTGCCGAAGGCCACACATAGGCCAGGAGTGACGCTGTCGGGGAGGACAGTCGCAGCACATGAGTCGTGGCAGTCAGGCCACCGACAGGGACGTAGATATGAGCGTGAATGTGCTATTGAAATGCTAATGTGCTATTGCCATGTTGATGTGCTATTGGAATGCTAATGTGTTATGGCAATAGGGGGGTGCTATTGGAAGACTGCGGTGCTATTGAAATATTAATGTGCTATTAAGACATGGAGAGGAGAAGCTGAGACCGAAGTGTCTTTAGAAAGTAACTACCGGGTTGTGGACCCGAGGAAGTGTGCGTAAGGGAGAAGGCCGTTGCACGGCAGTTGAATTGAATAATATAATGTCTGGATTTGCGCTATTATCTTTATGTTTATGTATAATAAATGTGTGAGTCTGATGGGTTGTTCTGTTAAGTGTTAAACTTGTTCGTTCGTGATTGTTGTCTTGTTATCATTATTACATCTCCCAGTCTGGGATTTGTGACAATCATGAGGACATGGCTGTTGCGTTATGTGTTCAGCTCTTTGTTTGAGGAGATTCGCTGCTCTCGCCATTTACCCCTCACTTTTCTTGCTATTGTTTCTGCGTGTTTTTCTGGTTGGGATGAGCTTTTCTTTTTTTTTTTAGAATTTTGCCCGGGCAGCGGCCTTGTTCGGCCTGTGCTCTTCTCGCCTGTCAACTGCCAAAGCATCTTTAACGTGTGCAACGTGCACACAGGCCCTCTGAGTTTTTCGTCCTTATCCGAGAAGACTGGGTGCTCGATCCTACCTACCATTGAATGAGGGTCAGCAATTTTGCCTGAAAAAAAACAACAACCAAAAATCCAACATGCCAGCACCGACCGGAGCTCGAACCCGGTACTGTCGGCATGAGAGGCCAGCACCTTGCCTCTAGACCAGCACGTCCCTAGCTCTCGCATGGACAATACCACTGACTCTTATAGAGCCACGGCTACCAGCTTCACTGCTTTCAGTCTATAATTTATCGTCGCTGTCCAGGAAAATTGTCGTAAGTCAAATTTTCCAAAATTGGAATCTGGTATAATAATAATAATAATAATAATAATAATAATAATAAAGAAGATCATTTATATCACGCCCAATCCAAACAATTTGCTCTGGGCGCTTTACAGAAAGTCGTGTTCTCTCCACCTGCAACTCACTCACTCTCTCTCTCTCTCTCTCTCACCCTCTCTCTCTGCTAGACATACATTGTATACATAGACACACACAACGTAACATACTATAAGGCAGAAATTAAAGACTGAAACAGCAAAATTAAAGTGAATTGAGAAAATAAATGGATTGGGAATGAGACTTCACAACTGAAAGTGTTTTTTAAAAAGGTGGGTTTTTAGACCAGTTTAGAATTTTGATATGTCTAGTTTTTGACCACGCCGATCTAACTAGATGGTTTACAAGAGCATAACCTCAGCCTACGTTTAGAAATCAGTCTGGAATATTAATAGTTCTTCCGTACGAGACACACATGGCAGGAATAAATCAGTTTTTTGCTTCCTCTGAAAAGTAATGATATTGACAAACGACAGTTGTCCTGACCGGTGTCGGTATAACATCATAAATCAAATTCTGCACTGGTATTGCTACTGTCTCCGTTTCCGCATAATGGAAAGCTTGGCCGCCGCATAAAACAAAAGTGACAAAAAACAGAAACAGTGACAAACCACCACAACGACTCTGCTACACCCAGCCAACTTCTACACACATAGGGGGAGGGGGACATGGCTTGTAGGTTAAATACGACCCCATGCATTGTATTCCCATTCCCAGGGCGCACAAAGCATCGCAAATATTTGCAGAACATAAAATGAACCCAGCCGTACTCCCAAGCGATGCTTGCGTTCTGGAAAATGAGTACGGGTAACATTCTAGCCAGCAAGGCTGATACAAGTGCTGGTGACGTTCTAATTTAGTACTCAGAACTGAGAACAATGAGATAATGAACTAGATGGGTTAAGAAGGAAGCAAGGTAGAAACATACAGGACAAACCAATAGGCCCCAGCAAACAGATCTTGGAGAGGAACTGGCTGGACACACAATAATGGCTTGTCGGTCAGACGGGCACAGTAGCTGTAACCCAAGCCAGCCGAACGGGTCCACATCGATTGCCGTAACACGGCGGGCCAGTGAACTAATACAAAATAGAGAAGAACCCACAGAGCTAAGCATGTTTACATACAACCAGGCCCGTGGCCAGCTGGTAATAGACCCGGGACAGATGGGACATGTAGGCCCCCTTTTCAAACTTTTGTGAAGCATTTTCCAACTGGTGTAATGTAGTATTTTAAAGGCTCCCCCTTGACTTTCTTTACAACATCATAATATTCTTTACCAAAGCCCCCCTCCGCCCCTGTATCTACCAGGGGTGGGAGTGATACCCCCCTTCCCCCCTCAAAATCGTAGGTTCATGCTACTTGCCCCCCCCCCCCAACTCCCGTTCTGGCCTGCATCCAACACAAAAGACGTGTGTGTGTGTGTGTGTGTGTGTGTGTGTGTGCGCCAGAACTAAGGTAAGTCTACAGAGACAAGAACGATGTCAGGTCTGTCTAAATTTTGCTTGGCATTCCGTTGTTATTTTCTGGCTTGGTGACTAAAGTTCCCCACCCTCAGTGAGAAATCCTCCCGCCTTTGCTTTATTCCCCCCCCCCCCCCCCCAACATCCCACCTTAAGCACCCTACTAAACCCCCAACGCTCAGGGTTGTCTGGGACATCATTAGAGGGGCGTATTCGAGTGATTCATTCACATCCCAATGGATCCTGCAGTTAGGACAGTCCACCACATAATCCCAGCAACAAGAGATACACAAACAAACAGAAATAGCTCCCCCCCCCCCCCCCCCCCCCCCAATTGCATCTACTTTCTGAATCTTCATTATTTCCAAGGCTGAAGCCAGTAGACAACTGAAAGCATTATACTCCACAAAACCTAAAGCCTTAGTAAACGACACGGAGGCTTTATTCAGATCATGTTGACTAGAACACTAGTAAACTATCACTCTAATACTACCAAGGACTTTTCTCTGCAGAATAATTAATGTCATGTCCTTTTCAGAGCCGAAGCTGAGATACAGATACAGATACACAGGTTTTTGAAATGTTGTCGTAACAGCTCGGCTTTCCTCAGTTGATCTCTGTGTCGGAAACACTCAAATATTCACTTTGGTCCTTTGTTTTCACATTGATATTGTTCAGGGGCAAAAATCACGTGATTTCCTTATTGCTCTACACAGAGATGGCAACTCCTAATAGAAAAATTTCCTGAACTTTTGATGCAACGCGCCACTACGTAATGCAATACACACATACACTAAGGCCAATTCATATTGGACAACAAACAAAATACTTTCTACTAAGAAAAACAATTTTAAAAATCCGGAATTCAGGAAATTTCCTGAGAATTCCCATTCCTGTACATAAAAGGATATAATATTCGGTAGATTCAAGCTTCGAATACAACCGTTAGATTGTCCTCCCTTCAGATATTACGGGCAACTGCCAGTGAAGGCCATTTCAGTCCAGCAACAGATCGATAGCAACAGAGCAGACAAAACAGCTCCCCAGTGAAGCTATCCTCCGAGCAATCCCAGAGCCATACCCTGCCCCTCTCCCCTCCAAGCCCCTCTCACCAAACGTATTCCGTGTGTACCGCATTCTCCATCTCCTGCGTATTCCTCTGGCTGTGCTTTTTTCCATGTCCTTGTCCGCCCTATCAGCCATTCCGGATGTTAATTCCGTGTCGGAATCATTGCATCACGGAAAGCTATTTATGAGCACCTCGTGAAAACAGCGAAGGACGCAAGGACCGATGGATCTCTTACTTTGCAGAGTTTTCAAGTGGATTAAGAACAAAATTATTACCACCGCTTCACTGTTTACTGTTTTTCTAATTTACATCTTCGCAATTTTGCCTTCTAAGAGAAACCTCAGTGCTCTTTAGTCATATTTTCATTCGATACGCAAAGGAAAATACTCTGGGTAAAGTCCTGAATTTGAGTTTGAGTCTGGACTTACAGGGAGCCTACAGGGCCACTTTGAACCGTTCACGACTCTGGGTACTTTACTGTGCGGTAGCTTGTTTCCCGGGGCTTGATCAATGAAAATTTCAGCAATAAATATTTCACGGCAATAGGCCTGGATGTATTTGTATTTGTAAACTACTTTAATCCCATTTGGGAATTTGCCTTTTTGTCATTGCACCCAGTTATAACAGGAGGTCGGCGATTTTTTTTGGGGGGGGGGGGTGAGGGGGAGAGGGGAAGTGGTAGGAATGAATTTTAGTTGATTTTGCCCGGGCAGCGGCCTGCTCTTTTCGATTTCCAACTGCCAAGGTATCTTTAACGTGCACACGGGCCCTCCCAAGTTTTTCGACCTACTCGATCCTACCCTCCAATAGGATCAGGGGCACGAAAATATGAGAAAAATCCCAAACTTCAACATGCCTGCACCGGCTGGGGTTTGAACTCGGGACCCTTGGCATGAGAGGCGAGCACCTTGCCTCTAGACCACCTTGTTCCCATATTTGCATAACAGTGTTAAAAATCTATAAATCTTCAGAAGGGATAAGATGCGCTGTAGGTCTATGTCGAAAACAATCATTCTTTCTTGGAGCCGCAGGCACCGAACTTTCCTCAGATCTGCGTGAATGAAGAGCGCTGGCCAAAACATCCTGGGGCAAGTTTGGACAGGGATGGGTTGCTATTTTCGGTGTCACCGATGTTGTATGTTATCTAATTTTACGATTCTGGACATCTCTCTCATCCACATATAAACCAGAACCCCCCCCCCCCCCCCCCCACCTAAAACTGCCATTGTTCTACCGAGTTTTCCTTCTTTGTGAGGGAAAACTAAGTTATTTTAATCATGTGGACTCCCCTCCTTGGTTGAACAGTACAACAGCTCTAAGACACAAATAACTTGAGGAAAATGTCATAGACAGCTATGTTTACAACTCCCTCTCCTTGACATAAAAATCATAAACCGAAAATTGCCTTTGTTCTACTCTGTTTTGAAAGGGAACTTTAATAGTAACATGTCATTTTTTACAACAGAACTGAGACACAAATTATTTCTGGAAATATCCAAGACAGATCGGTTTTCAGCTTTTCATCATTCTTGTGTTACTTTCATGAATTAAACACAGGATTTTACTGCACTGAATCAATTGCCTTTTCAGTCTACAAATGCCAGTTCAGACTTCTAATATCCGATATTCTCACGTGAACAATCTCCGCTTCTCAGTTTCCAGACATTGCCCGCTTGGGAATTTTTAATCTTTAGAAGCAAACTCAAATTTGGCGTCCATCGATGCTTCAGATATTCTAAATAGAGAAAGCAAACGATAATATAAGTATTTGGGTGAAATTGTGCCTTTTGTTTCTGTTCTGTGGTGACTTCCACCGGAAAGTAAGACGTTTCACAGGTCTGCACGTAGCAACTTTCACGGAGAAACAAACACGTAGGAAAAATTCACGAAATAACTGTCAAACAGCCAGGCAGGCATAAATAACCTGGATGTGTACACTATGTCAATCTTTCAAAACAAGGACAACATTCTGTGTGTGCGTGTCTGTCTTCATCTCTCTCTCTCTCTCTGTCTGTCTGCCTGTCCCTTTCTTTCTCACACACACACATCCACATCTTTGTATTTATCATACACACACACGCGCACATCCCAAGGATACCCAACTCTCTCTCTCTCTCTCTCCCTCTTTCTTACACACACACACATCTCTCCCACCCCCTCTCTCTATCTTTCACACAAACACACACACATACATACCTCCCTCTTTCTCTCTCAAACATACATATCCCCCCTCCCCTTTCCAACAAAACTGAAACAAAAGCATAGGACTAATGAACTGGCACTAAGAAAAACCCACTGATTACCATTTCCTAGCGTACTGCTCATTACGCAGGACGTCCGGACTTAACCCTAGAATTGCCAGTTCCATAAACTGTGACTGATTTCATTCTTTAGTAACCGGGCACTTCCCATTTTGGGCAGAGTAATTTTGATTATAAGACAATATTTATTTTGGTATTAGCTGCACAAGAAGTCGGTGGTAGGCGGGCGATTCTGGTAGAATCGCTTTCTGTCCTATCATTGTGCTAAATCAGTTCTGTCTGTGGTCTCACTTTTCTCTCGCCAATACAACCGCTGTTGTGTCCATGTACTTCCTCTGTACTCAAACTCAAAGTTGCATAAAAAGATGTACATAAGAGCTTTACACTGAGCTTTACAACTACCATTTAGCGGGTTTAGCAGTGACAGGGTTAACGGTAAGCCAGACCAAGGCTGGCCTAGGCCCCACACTGGTGGCTCACCATCTAAACATTAGGCTTGAGACTAAACTACTCACAATCCACAGCGCAGTGGTGTGGGCATTTGTGAGTGTGCATGAGAAAACCAGGCTTAAGTCGGCAACATGACATTTTGAGTTCTGTACATAAAATAAAAGACAAGACATTTCTGATAAATTGAAGTCAGTGACCCCCCTAAAACGAGATTTTGAGAAAACGGCATTTAATCCTATAAGTGGCAATAGCTGATTGACCAAGTAATATTGGAGTGATTGTTATTAGGAGAGAGTAGTCTAATTACAAAGCCGTTATTGAGATCATAGTGAGTAGTGTTCACTGCTCATCTACAGTTTACCCTGTAACATGCCACGGTCCCCTAGAAACAGCCAAGTAGGAAGTTTTTGGATCTTGTTAGGAGACCGTAGTCTAATAACAAAGCCGCCATAGCGATCATAGTGAGTAGTGTTCACTGCTCATCTACAATTTACCCTGTAACATTCCACGGTCCCCTAAACAACAGCCAAGTCGGAAGTTTTTTGATCTTGTTAGGAGACCGTAGACTAATTACAAAGCCGTTATAGAGATCATAGTGAGTAGTGTTCACTGCTCATCTACAATTTACCCTGTAACATTCCACGGTCCCCTAAACAACAGCCAAGTCGGAAGTTTTTGGATCTTGTTAAGAGACCGTAGTCTAATTACAAAGCCGTTATAGAGATCATAGTGAGTAGTGTTCACTGCTCATCTACAGTTTACCCTGTAACATGCCACGGTCTCCTAAACAACAGCCAAGTTGGAAGTTTGTGTCGGACCCATATTTTCACTTCAAAGCCGTTTTTCTCAAAATCAGCTTTGCCGACTTAAGCCGGGTTTTCTTATTCACAATCTCATTAAAATTTAGTAGTGTTATTGGGCGATGCATACTAATCAGGTAGTGAGCCACCAGTGTGAGGCCTAAGCCAGCCTTGGTCTGGCTTACCCCTTTGATGAGTTATTAGTGCATTCGTGCAAACAGAAACTAAAATCAGTTCTAAATGATTGCTCCCATCCCTTGCTCCATCAGACAGTCCGATCCCAAAGAAGTGGACGAATACTGTATTTAAAAACAGAGAGCGCTATAGACGATCTTTTTTTGCCATCCGCAATTCGAAGTAGCAGTGTTTCTTGATGTAATATGCTGTTGTTAGTTTTTCCTAATGGATTGTCCTTACAGTGTGTGTGTTTGTGTGTGTGTGTGAGCAATGTTCTTACTTGTTGGTAATGTTGTGTGAGCAATGTGCGTGTGTGCGGTGTGCGTTAAAGACTTGTAGGTCTTACATATTGTATTTGCTGCTGTACTGTTACTGAATGCTGTGACAACAAATTTCCTGGAAACAGGATGATAAAGTCATATCTTATCTTATCTTATCTTTTGAGGGACCACCACGTACATCATAATGTGCCGCCCACTCAAACTCTAGACAAGAGAAAAACAACCACCAAATGTCGTCATATTCTCTCGAAAAGCCACTCGTCTTCGTGTGTCGTAAACAGCCAAGATCCAGTTGCTCAACCAACGCAATGATATACAATAATTGGCCGATCAAGAGTGGATGTTACAACACAGCCAGTAACAGCTGGTGTTCACAACAGCATACAGACAAAAAAAGATGGGAAAGCGCAATAATATTCCTGAGTTTCTGAAAAAAGTTGATTCCCTAATCCAAATATTCTGGTACAATCGATTTAAAAAAAAAAGAAAAGAAAGAACAATAATGTGAGATCCAGCCGGGATTTAGGGCCAAGGCCCAAAAAAAAAGGGGGGGGGGGAGGGGGAGGAGGAGGGGGAGGGGGAGGCGGAGGGGGAGGGGGAGGCGGAGATTGTATATTACATTATATATCACAAAGCCCCGCGTGAGAATCATTTCGAAACCTTACAATGAATCAGAAATGACAAGGAAAACCAACAAATTGAGTGTTGTTAGGGGAACGTGGTACTCTATACAGTAAGCTACAGCTGAGCAGTGAACATAGCCCAGTATTAATTCAAGGCTTTGTAAAGAGACCGGAGACACAGTATACCGAGACGGTTCAATTCCGTCGACTTACGTGCGGCATCATTCATGTCAACAGTGCAACAATTCGCACCACACTCGTTCATAATTGAACGAAAAAGACTGGTACCACAGAGCTCTGTGAGTAGTACTCACCGTGTTTATACGCGCGCAAGTTGTGGACATAATTATAGTGAAAGAAGGAATGGTCCATCTCGGTTTTCTGTGTCTCGGATGAGACAACGCAAAATGGTTTTCACGCGGACTTGTTTTTCCTCTTCATTTGTTGATAGGACGTTGTTCGAGATCGTTCTTTGTGATACACTGTGTAACTTTTTTTTTCTTGGTTCTCATGAAGAGCTTTGGAACATACAACCTTTTTAAATTTTTTGCCCCATTTTAACCTGGCATAATCGATGAAATTCCCGTCATGCCACATAACGTGCTATCTTTGTCCCGGGTAAACAATGCTCAAACGCTAATCTCTAATCAGTTTTATGCTCTGGTGAGTCGATGAAATTATAGATATGGCCCTTCCCATGTCATCCTTACCTCTATGTTAAACCCCCCCCTCCTCTCTCTCTCTTTCTCTTGTTACTGCCATGATATTATCACGACAAACACTAAACCTGCCTGAAATGAACGCGATATGGTGCATGGCGAAGGCCTGGCGCGCACGGGTGATTTTGTAGTTAACCCAGACCAAGAAACTATTTAGTCACCGGTAATTAAAGTTAATCTATTTCCACCCAAGACACAGAATACCAAGACAGACCCGACCATTCCTTCTTTCACTATGTCCACAACTTGCGCGCGTATAAACATGGTGAGTATTACTCACAGAGCTCTGTGGTACCAGGTCGGTTTCGTTCAATTATGAAGGGATATGGTACGAATTGTTGCATTGTTGACATGATATGGATGTTACGCGCGTATGTCGACGGACGGAATGTGGCGAACTGAGCCGTCTCGGTATTCTGTGCCTCGGCTTCCACGTTGAAGGTTAAAAATATTGTTCTACTATGGTAAACAAATTGTTTCCCGTTCTAGGCAACTAAAAAAAGTGGCAGATGTGCACCTGGCTTAACTCTCTCATTTCTGTTTCCCACCCGGTGGTATTTAAACTAAGCATACGCGCCAGGGACGACCAGTTGCTCAGACCCAGTCACCTGCACTCAGTACCACCGTCACCATTATTTCACATACTATTTAATCACTGAAGCTATAAGTTATACCATTAAAAAGTGTGAACATGAAAGCGGCACTTGAAACGTCCTGACTGTGTGACGAACAATTCTGAGTATTGTGTATTGCCTCAATTTCTGATGTGAACATATCCATTTGGACGACGTTCAGTCTATACGATTAGGTATTTGCCATTGTTTTTGAGTATCAAACCCCCCCCCCACCCCCAACGGGTAGAATCGCACACCAAGAATAAACCCTCTCACCCCCTTCCAAGCCTACATACTCTATGGATGCCCCCTTGTCTGTGTTAACCCTCAGGTGAAAACCGTGTTAAATATTGATGAAAATCGATATCATAACGATCTCTTTCCTGCAGTGCTCTTTCCTACGACTGAGAAATGTGTTAAAAAGCCGATAAGTGTTGTTTCTCAGAGGTCACGACCCTTTTAAGCATACATCTGATGTAATTTAAACCTCTAGTCATAATGAAAGAAACAAAATATTACGGGAGTGTCTCAACAAAATGCGTATATAAGTGAACGGCTTAATGCTGTGTGTAATTCTATTGAACTGCGTTGTCTTCACTGTCTGAGTCAAAACAGCCATAAATTCGAACACATAATATAACTCAAATAAACATACACTTGTTCTCTTTACTTTGAATTCCATGTATAAATCCCTGCTCCGCCCGGAACTGTTCCAGGCCGTCTCATATCACTATACTGCCATGTGCCCGGAACTGTTCCGAGCTGTCTCATATCACTATACTGCCATGTGCCCGGAACTGTTCCGAGCTGTCTCATATCACTATACTGCCATGTACCAGGAACTGTTTCGGGCCGTCTCATATCACTATACTGCCATGTACCAGGAACTGTTCCGAGCTGTCTCATATCACTATACTGCCATGTACCAGGAACTGTTCTGAGCTGTCTCATATCACTATACTGCCATGTACCAGGAACTGTTCCGAGCTGTCTCATATCACTATACTGCCATGTACCAGGAACTGTTCCGAGCTGTCTCATATCACTATACTGCCATGTACCAGGAACTGTTCCAGGCCGTCTCATATCACTATACTGCCATGTACCAGGAACTCTTCCGAGCTGTCTCATATCACTATACTGCCATGTACCAGGAACTGTTCCAGGCCGTCTCATATCACTATACTGCCATGTACCAGGAACTGTTCCGAGCTGTCTCATATCACTATACTGCCATGTACCACTAACTGTTCCGGGCCGTCTCATATCACTATACTGCCAAATACCAGGAACTGTTCCAGGCCGTCTCATATCACTATACTGCCATGTACCAGGAACTGTTCCGGGCCGTCTCATATCACTATACTGCCATGTACCAGGAACTGTTCCAGGCCGTCTCATATCACTATACTGCCATGTACCAGGAACTGTTCCGAGCTGTCTCATATCACTATACTGCCATGTACCAGGAACTGTTCCAGGCCGTCTCATATCACTATACTGCCATGTGCCCGGAACTGCTCCGAGCTGTCTCATATCACTATACTGCCATGTGCCCGGAACTGTTCCGGGCTGTCTCATATCACTATACTGCTATGTACCAGGAACTTCCGAGCTGTCTCATATCACTATACTGCCATGTGCCAGCAACTGTTCCGAGCTGTCTCATATCACTATACTGCCATGTACCAGGAACTGTTCCGAGCTGTCTCATATCACTATACTGCCATGTACCAGGAACTATTCCGAGCTGCCTCATATCACTATACTGCCATGTGCCTCGAACTGTTCCAGGCCGTCTCATATCACTATACTGCCATGTACCAGGAACTGTTCCGGGCCGTCTCATATCACTATACTGCCATGTGCCAGGAACTGTTCCGGGCCGTCTCATATCACTATACTGCCATGTACCAGGAACTGTTCCGGGCCGTCTCATATCACTATACTGCCATGTACCAGGAACTGTTCCAGGCCGTCTCATATCACTATACTGCCATGTACCAGGAACTGTTCCAGGCCGTCTCATATCACTATACTGCCATGTGCCAGGAACTGTTCCGAGCCTAGTTTGTATGCATTTCTTGAGGCAGTTCCCGAATTATGATTCTTTTGTATAAATAGTTAGTTCCTCCACTTATCTGCGTCATTTGAGTGTATTCTGAAAGCGCTAGATTTATGGTGTGTGATTTTTTTAAATTTGCTTGTTTTGTCCTCTTTTGCACTCGGCCAATGAGTGGAAATCTGTGTGACAGGCAAGGGGTTCATTGACACCGTATTAATAAAATATATTCAAAGTGTGTATAAATTTTTTTTACGGACCCTGTATTTGAAACAGGTACCGCGCCAACTAAATCAATAATTTAGAGCTTTAGAAATCTATAAGAAAACCAAGAAGGAGACAGGAAATGTTCAATTAGCGTGAGTGCAATTCTTGTATTTGCGTAACTTTACAAAGGCCTCTCGAAATTCTCCCGGAAAAATCGAACAGGTAATCCGTAAACATTTTCTTTGACATTAAAATCTGCTACCCCGTGGGGAAAAATGTTCTAGTAAAATAAATACATCATTCACAAACAAAACAAAACAAAAATTTAAATAATTCAGTAATATTTCCTTTCCGCTTATGCATCGCGGTATTCCAAATTGATGCACAAGCAGGCTTTCAATAGCAGCGACTGATTGGACACTAACAATGTCCTATTAAGGCAGGGCTTGTATTATCATTTACTTTCGCAATTCCACGGGTAATGAGCTTTTCTGGCATGTTAGGACGAAAGCATGACACAAGTAAATAACTAAAACGTACACCCTCAGGACATTTTATTTGATTTTCAGGACCTGTTTTCAAATTCCTCGATATTATTTTTGTCCTCTCCCACTGGGACAATTTTCCCTTTTCCAAGGACTGTTTCGGGAATTTAATATCCCAGTTGCGTTTATAGATGGTTTCTAACACGAAAATTGTTCCTCACGATCTCTTACCATTACAATCTTCCTTTGAATTGGGGGGGGGGGGGGGATTTAAAGTAGTTCAAATGTTTTGCAAATCTATATTAATAAAAGTGGAATTTCACGACATTGCAGCTCGCCGACTTTTCCGTTCTTAAAGACAGTACGGCCATTCGGTAACACTTGTCACCGACGTCGGCCTTCAGGATGCCTTGGCTTGAACTACGTCCAAGCATCAGAAAATGTAAAGGGTTAATAATTATTAAGTTTGCATTATCATCCTTTTACATGTGTTCAGGCTTCACCAAGTTCACTCACCAAACATTCCCCAGTTGCAGTGTACAGTGTGAGACAAACATTGCTCTTTGTACTGGTCAGTTCGTACGATCGGTCCGAGTGACTTCTGGCCTGGTGTTCGCCTCATCCGTGTCGCTCACAACTCTCCTGGGCGATTGACCTATTTCCAATCTATTGGGATTTTCCCAAAATCTTGTTTTCGACCAATCCTCGTTCGCTGACCAAATCTCGGCAGAGCCGTTCGATTTCCATTGTGCTTTGCTCAGAAATAAATATAGATTCTTAACAGCACAATATCGCCGAACTCTCCAAATCTGAAAAGGAATCTCTACTCTCACTGGCAAGGGACACGGATGAAGTTTGGTATTCTGGATTCTACGCAGACACGGATGAAGTTTGGTATTCTGGATTCTACGCAATCATAACATACTGCCGTGCAAAGATTTAGATTTTGCGCTTTGTTTTCGCACATTTGTGAGTGTGCATGGGAAAACCCACACAAAGTCGGCAGAGCTGATTTTGAGAAAAACGGCTTTGAAGTGAAAATATGGGTCCGACACAAACTTCCAACTTGGCTGTTGTTTAGGGGAACGTGGCATGTTACAGTGTAAACTGTAGACGAGCAGTGAACACTACTCACTATGATCTCTATAACGCTTTGTAATTAAACTACGGTCTCCTAACAACATCTAAAAACTTCCGACTTGGCTGTTGCTAGAGGACCGTGGCATGTTACAGGGTAAACTGTAGACGAGCAGTCAACACTACTCACTATGATCTCTATAACGGCTTAGTTATTAGACTACGGTCTCCTAACAGCAATCACTCCAATATTACTTGGTCAATTAGCTATTGCCACTTATAGAATTAAATGCCGTTTTCTCAAAATCTTGTTTTAGGGAGGTCACTGACTTCAATTTATCAGAAATATCTTGTCTTTTATTATATGTACAGAACTCAAAATGTCATGTTGCCGACTTTGTGTGGGTTTTCCCATGCTCCCACACATTTATGTGTTTATTTATGTGTTTTCGTTGCTTGAACAAGACACAGTCTTGCCGTTTTCGCCCTGAGCCGCACATAACGATTTGACACCCTCATAACAAAGGATCGCGGAGCGTCGCGCCGATGTAGCGCACGTGTTTGAAAATAGCTCACACAGAAAGCCAGATAAATGAGGCTTAATTCAACAATTTTAATGCAACAACAAAAGTTATTATTCATTATTAAATATATATTATTATTAATAAATATTTAAATATTATTTGAGTTGTGAGTTGTGAACTGTTGTGATTTGTGAACTGCGCCTAACAGGTTGCGTTACAATTTGCTCTGAGATAGAGAGAGGTAGAGAGAGAGAGAGAGAGAGAGAGAGAGAGAGAGAGAGAGAGAGAGAGAGAGAGAGAGAGAGAGAGAGAGAGAGAGAGAGAGAGAGAGAGAGAGAGAGAGAGAGAGAGAGAGAGAGAGAGAGAGAGAGAGAGAGAGAGAGAGAGAGAGAGAGAGAGAGAGAGAGAGAGAGAGAGAGAGAGAGAGAGAGAGAGAGAGAGAGAGAGAGAGAGAGAGAGAGAGAGCGAGCGAGACAGGGAGAGAGAAAGAAGCAGTGTAGTGTGTTGAGCGCTTCGCAGGCGCTCCATTCTGCTCTGTGGTTGACATGTTGCTTCAGTAAAGCGCATAGAGCATTTTAAATGGGTATGCGCTATATTAATGCCATCCAGTATTATTATTATTATTATTATTAATTTACAAAGGTCACTTTAGATTGTGTTATGGATCCTTAGTTCAGATTCCAAATTTGAAGCTGCGCACAGCCATTCTCTTCCCCTCTTCAATCAACAACTTGTTTCGGTTTGGTTTTGGTCAGATGGCGCGTCGGCATGGTAACGACCACATTGCGCCTTCCACGGGTCTTGCAATGCTGTTTTGTGTATGCAAAAAGTGCCGAATGCCTGATGGCCTCCCGGGCAGATTGCAGTATAAAACACACAGACATGCTTATCACTGCCACTCCCACAGATCCAGAGCGCAGACACACAGGCATTAAAAAAAAAACAACAACAAAAAATCAGCAAACAAAAGATCAAACTGAATTATTTCAAAATGGATCTGGACATTCCATGACCACAATTTACTCTGAATTCCCCCAGTTCTCAAGATTTCCTGGAATAGTCCCAATTCCCAATTCCCATGGGCTCTGTGCTCGTGCATTTTAATAAACGATCGCGTTGTGCAGAACCGCCGATAATGGTATAATGGTAAAGACATGCGGGGATAATCACACTGAATTTTAGATAAAAGGGTTGTTAGCCGCATTGGCGATTTATGAAGTAACTGTCAGAATGATTTACAGACACTGAGATCGCTGTATTGAACCAGTTCTTTGTCCGACGCTGTTGCGCGAGTGTTGGGTGCATGACTGTCTCGGATTTCAATCCATGCACCGATTTCAGGACAGTTCTCGATGCCGTTTTTCTCTCCCCCCTGTTTCTCCGCAGACCAACCAGCAACATGATCGATCATTTATTCTAAAGAAAAATAAAAAAATGAGTGGCTGAATTATTGCATTGTTGTGCAATTTAATTTGGCTACTTTTTTGTAGTTGCTCAGCGCTGTAGCCCGAATGTCAGTTTCAAAAACTACAAAATCAATTGTCTCAAGTGTAAATTAAACTAACCCAATCGCTTTTGTAACCACGTATTGCCTTCATTCAAACTTCAGGCAATTTAAAAAAAAAAAGTTGACATAATGTAAAATACAACGATTTCATTTTGGCTCCCTATGATAACCTCCCCCCTCCCCCCCCCCCTCGCGGCACGGGGAGACTGTATCTGACAAGTGTTCAGTTGATGCGTTGTGCTCTGGCGCGCATGAGTTCTGAAGCAAGTCTTGATTATTGTGGAAAATTGTCGAGATAGGAAAGACGGAGAGAGAAGGATGGGAACACATGTTTATTCCGGAAAAGGCGATTCTGCCAATTTTGAATGGCCCGACCGCGTGAAAATTATTCTTGCGTAACCCAAAATTGTGATGCTGACCGCGCCGCATTCCCTCCTTTCTTCCAATAGGGACGGCGGCTGGGCATGCCTACCTGCAAAGATTTGCTGAATTCCAAGTATAAGAAGTGATGAAACTCCTAAGAGAAAGCGGAACTTCCGACAAAAGACGAAAAAAAAAATCAAACTTTCGTAGGAGCATACATTCTGTGACGTCGGGACAAACAAACCCATAATCTCAGCATACTCCAGTGTTCAGTCGTTCAGCATACTCCAACGTTCAGTCGTTCAGCATACTCCAGCGTGAGCGGAAATGGAAAGAATCAGTTTCGACCAGTGGTTTTCAGCGTGGGCGATATCGGCCTCCGGGAGCGATTTTAGTACATGAGGGGGGGGGGGGGGGGAGGTGCAAAACGCAGAAATGACCAACAAGGGGTCGACAACGATGAATGTATGGAGCGATGAAGGGGCGAAAACATGAATGAACATGGATTCTGGAGCAAATACCAGAAAACCACTGAACTGTTCAACAGCACGTGAAGAGAGGTTTTATTCACAGAAAATGCCGATTTGTTTTAGTACAGAATGACATCTGTTTTATAATGAAAAACCCACACACCTACTGTCATTAATGAGGCTTTGAAAAATTTAACATTATAATTTGTGTATAGTCTTCTTGGGAAGTGTATCTGTTGGGTTTGTAGGGATTGGGGGGGGGGGGCGGGGGGGGGGGGGGGGAGTGCAATGAAAGATCAGACACGTAGGGGGCGATTGCCTGAAAAAGCTTGAGAATCACTGTTTTGAACAAATGACCGGCACTGAAAAGGCTGCAGATTAAGTTAGTAGCAACAAAGCTTACACGGTAAAATAACAAGACGGGCTTGAGATATCTAAAGATATCTTGGCTAAAGGCCTGTTTACACTGGTAGGTTTTAGGAATAGAAAAAAGGAACGGGGCACTGTGTGGGACAAACTCTCCTGGCTTTCCGACTTTTGTTTTCCGATTTCCCCTTTCGAAACGCTGTTTGTTTACGCTGGTCCGTTTTCTGAATGAGAAACGATGCGCATCGTTTGTTTTGGTCATGTTTCGAAGGGGGAAATCGGAAAGCAAAAGACGGAAAGCCAGGAGAGTTCTTCTCATACATGCACAGTCCCCCATTCCTTTTTTCTATTCCTAAAACCTACCAGTGTATACAGGCCTTAAAGCACCCTTTTGTAAGCTACCAAATACACCCACCCACTCTCTCTCTCTCCCTATCTCTGTCCCCCTCTCTTTCCCTCCCTCTCCTTACACTCTCCTCCCCTCTTTCCCTCCTCCATCTATCCTCTCTCTCGCTCTCTATTATACACCCATTCCCTTGCGAAGAGCAAGAGAGATAGAAGAGATGTCAACAACACCTTCAGCCAAAATTCACGCTGACCTGTTTGTGCTACTGATTAATGCGACTTACTGGAGTGAAGCTTTGGGGTGTCATCAAGACCTCATGCCCGTTGTGGAACACTACAATCAATATTGGCTTCATAAACATGTCGTTACTTGGGCTATGTCACATGGCACTGGCTATCAGTATTCCAAGTCTAAACACAAAGCGCAATTCCGCCTTCCTCTGGACAAGCCACTTTCACGCCCACAAACTGTGCCGAAACAACCACTTTCGCAATACTCAAGTAACAAAACCACGTAATTCCTTTCCAGGAAATTAGATTTCATATTTGACATGTAAAAAGGTCATGGTAGAGACCGGCAATAAATTACACGCCCTTGATTTTAGGGATTTTTTTTTTTTGCAAGTGTATATCCGTACAACGTGTTTACTAAAAAGTGCGACTGGTGAAGGTTTGCTGAAACAAAACTTGGTATGGTGTTCACGAATTTAAAGTGACAACACATGGAATAATCAGATGGACCTGGGGGCGTGAGGGTCTAGTCAGTTTGTATCAATTGGGCGGTAGTCAGATTGACTAATCAGGCGAAAAGGGGGATTGGGGTAGCCATTGGTGATCGACATACACTCAAGTATATTATAAGCGCAGATCACGCAATCTCCCAGCAGAAGTCGGATTGTTTTGCTACTAAGCCGATTCAAATTTTTAAAAACTATGCAAATTAACAAAGTCAGTAATATAGTATTCCGGTGTGTGTTCTACGTCATCGAATTGTGTGCGTTGTACGGATATGCACTGTCCATATCAAAACTTCCAAACTAGAAATGGTACTGTTTTCATTAGAGACTTAGTTTTTATATGATGCAACGACTTAATTTGTTGGTATGTGTGTGGGGCGGGGGGGGGGGCCTTTTAATTCCTCACCATAATTGTAAAGCGTTGTACACTCCCCGGACCCCCCCCTCCTCTCTCTCCGCCCATGCACGCTTTCAGCAGGCTAAAGGCACCCCACCACCACCTCCCAACCTCTCCCACCCCCCGCTTGGAGAGTACGTACTCGATTATAGGTGTCCGGCTCGGCCATGTACATACGCCATTACAACGCAATATATTTCTAATAATTTTACACTGCGGAGAAATAGATCATTCCCTAAGCTTTTGGCATTAACATGGAGCTGGACCATCCGACTATCCACATTTTGGCATTAACATCAAGCTGGACCATCCGACTATCCACATATTGGCATTAACATCAAGCTGGACCATCCGACTATCCACATATTGGCATTAACATCAAGCTGGACCATCCGACTATCCACATTTTGGCATTAACATCAAGCTGGACCATCCGTCTATCCACATATTGGCATTAACATCGAGCTGGACCATCCGACTATCCACATTTTGGCATTAACATCAAGCTGGACCATCCGACTATCCACATTTTGGCATTAACATCAAGCTGGACCATCCGACTACCCACATTTTGGCATTAACATGGAGCTGGACCATCCGACTATCCACATTTTGGCATTAACATCAAGCTGGACCATCCGACTACCCACATTTTGGCATTAACATGGAGCTGGACCATCCGACTATCCACATTTTGGCATTAACATCAAGCTGGACCATCCGACTACCCACATTTTGGCATTAACATGGAGCTGGACCATCCGACTATCCACATTTTGGCATTAACATCAAGCTGGACCATCCAACTATCCACATATTAGCATTAACATCGAGCTGGACCACCCGACTATCCACATATTAGCATTAACATCGAGCTGGACCACCCGACTATCCACACGCGATTTTACTTGATCCCAGTACCTGAAATACTCCACTGAACAAAAAATCCTTTTCTTTCTCTCCCTCTGAAAGAAGTTAACTTTTACAAGACGTATTTCTACATCGATCATACATTTTGATTGTATTAATTTATTCAGCGAGCTGAATTGTAACTAGGCACCAGTGATAAATGAAATTACTCCAATCATTTACAAAAAGCATGAAATTATTTTCAACCTGACAGCAACGTCACTGAACTAGTGAGAGAACGCACACGCCATTTATAATTTTCTTGTCGACAAACACTAGTACAAACCTTACTATTCTGTAACTTATTCTTCATGTATAATAATTATATTCTAATCTAACTCATAAAAATTAGGGGGGGGGGGTGGCATTTAATTTTGCTTGTTGATGAATACACCGACACACCGATACACTGACACACCGATACACCGACACACCGCTGGCTACTGTAGTTGTATTGGAAAAGGTTGTAACACAAAAAGGCCCTGTGACGGAACTGTGCGATTTCCACATGCCAGAGTAAATAAAGAATGGTGAAACATGGACATGATCCCGCATTATTTTTACGACTCTGTAATCTTTTAGTCTTATTCTTTTTTCAAGCCATCTTTTCTTCGCACGTGATCTCTAAATAACAAGGAATGGAAGTGTGAAAATTCTGAAAAGACCCCCCCCCCCCCTCCCCCCCAGGAAGACTTGGTGTACTTTTTTAAGTGCTGTCATACTTTACGCGACCGTCGGAGTGCTAGAAATCTCCCGAGTGCAGGACACAAAAGCGGCCCTGGCTCCGTGCCAGTGGGTTTACCAGCAAGTCGCCTGACGCCTGAGTCAGTGAGTTTGGATGACGTAACCTTCGATCTGGCCTCGCTGCCTGGCCACAACAGATCTACGTCACACCTCACGGTCAATACGCCAGGAAGGGCCGTCCAACGTGGAAATTATGGCATTAATCCGTCGCTCCGCATTATACTGTTTCCCACTATTGTCATCTTCCGGAAAAGGTTTACACTGCCACAATGGCATACTGACATGAAGACAAATACGTCAACAGACACCACAGTAAAGTGTGCAGGCCCTCGGTTCCATTATATTCTAGGTCAGGGTTGTCCAATCTTTCTTGAACGAGACCCGCAGATGTAAACGTTTAATACCCATCGCGGGCCGCTCAGTTTGGGTTGTTAAAACGTTTTACAACAGGGTGGATTGCGTGGACTGTAAGTCGTTTAAAAATCTAAAAAAAAAAAAATTAGATTTGCTTGTTGAGTTGACTGGCCTGGAAGGAAATCTTCGGCGGGCCGGAGTGTGGTCCATGGGCCATACGTTGGACAGGCTCATTCTAGACCACAAATTAATCTACCTCAGTTTCCAGTTTCCCTCTCTTGGCTCTTTTTTTTTTTTTGCTTTTAATAATGCTCTTCTTTATTTGTTTATATTCGCTGTTTATTACTGGATCTAATTTCACTTAAAAGAACCTGCGCTGTCTTTGCACTCCAGCGGTGTTTCCACATAATATCTCATTATCGACCAGCGCAGACCGCACTTGGTTGTTAGCGCCGTGACTTTCAATCTGAGAAGAGGGAATAAGCCCTAAAATAAACGAACCATCACGGGGCGCCAATTAGCCTGTTACATCACAGAGCGTCCACGGTGACAAATTTAGATCACGAACAGCATGCCAAGAGCAATAAAAAAAAAAACACCCAGAAAGTTAAAAGAAAAAAAAAAAGATATCGTCATCCAGGCGGTTTGTACGTGTTCCTGAGACATTAAGAAACTGCAGGCACCGTTTGAATGCCATTAGCCCTCGTATCACTAAGTTCCGATAAGTTGGCAAAATAACCAGCCGGCCAAAATGACGAGAAAACATTTCGCCAACCGGCGCTTCTTTCATTTCATTCTCTTTCTCTTCCTCTAGGAACACTTTCTTTTTCAGTTTTCCTCCGGCTCTCCTACACAAATCTCCTCCCCGCTGATGGCATTTTCCACAGTTCGGGTGCTGGTGCTGGTGTTGGTGTCCAGGTCAGCTCTAAAACTACTGACCAAAACTTACGCAGTGTCTACTACTTTTGTCATTCGCCAATTGACATTTTCCCAACAACCCACACGCTGTTTCCATCACGTAGAGTTCAGACTGAAACCAGGTTCCAACTCGCAAATGAAAATGTCACATGTGTTGATTCAAACTAAAAGGACTGGTCACATCCAAAGGTAATTTAGACAGAACGTCTGAGATTAACCCGTCGGTGAGATTCAACACTCCTGTTACGACCCACACCAACATATTTGTGGGTTATAGGAGTGTTGTTCTACACCGACGAACTATTCAATGTTGCATTCTCCTTTGACAGAGAATAAGCTCTTCCTGGTAGGAATCATTCAGGTACATGCAGCATTTAATACTTTATTATTTTTTTCTGCAAGGAAGCTACCTACCAACTCTTTCATGCTATTTCCAGTCATCGTTGCTGATGCACTTTGCTGGACTCCTGTCCTTAAGTAACATCTGACCTACTTCTAGGAAAGAATACTTCGTGGCAATAATTGCTCAATTTAATGGAACTATCGTATTCACAAAGTTCTACAGGCCTACAAGCTCAAGTCACAATCATGATGTTAAATTTCAGAAAGTTGTTGTTGGGGAGGAGTGGGAGGGGGTAATTATGGACTTGACTCAAATTTTAATCCTTTTTACCCATTTTTACGCACTTACACTGCAAAGATTATTTCTTTTAGCCTGGAGATTCAATGTCATCATGATCCTTTCAATGTTTACCTTCACGAGAACTACGAGAGAACACGACGTGGCCTCTGACATTTGCAAGCAATACACGGAAACAGCTCAGGCCAATTAGTGCCTGTCAAAAGCCATTACGGTCTAGTTATGTTTCCTGAAGGAATTAAAATAAAGCTGCCAGTGAAAAAATAAACGGTTTGTGTTTCCTGCACCTCACTTCACTAAGAATTACGTGAATAAAACTGTTTTAGAAGTAATTATCAAGAATGACAGCATCGATCAAGCCTACATACACAGGAATTGTGCTGTTACACGTGGCAGTGCTACTGTACAAAACATCTTCAGTATCAGTGCATTTGCTCTCCAGCTCAGGCTGTTATTAGTGTCAATTTAAAAAAAAAAAAAGATGAAATGTTAGCAAAACAAACACGTCAGGGGTCATCGTGCCATTCAGTGAAGAACCACCAATACACGATCAATTTCTCTTTATCCAAGTCCTTGTATCTGGGACGGGGCAATTTAAGCATCCAGGCTAGTAATCGGTGAGTACAAATACAATATATAATTTTGTTCCAGGGAAGTGGGACGTCACAGTTATTTCATTCTGGCTACTGCCGATACCTGAACTCAAAAAGAAAACAAAAAACGGCGCGAGCAATTTGCACTTGTAATTGGCACTCGGCTTTTCCAGAATCTAACGCTGCAGGCAGTTTCATGTTGATCGGAGAGACCTTGAGAAGCCGCTGTTTGTGTTTTATTGGGTCAGATAATTGACATACTTTTCTGAGCATAATCTGATCAAGTTCACTTACACACTGCTTATGAATTCCGAAAAAAAACAACATTAAGACTGAAATTATAATCATTCATATTCATTTGATTCTCCACTTACACAACACCTACAATATGGACAAACCGCAGAGACGCCGGTTCAATTGCACAAAAACCAACAAAATGAGGGTTTGAGCCCACTTTAAATGGAAAACATCCTCAGTTGGTAGCAAGCTTTAGAAGAGCATACTTTTTTTTAAATGCATGAATAGTAGGCGCTGCCAACTTTTAACAATATTATTTTCACATGGCAGTAGTAATCACATTTATAAAGTGTCTACCTAAAACCATAATATACTAATTATTGATTGGTTCAACCATTCAGTACAGGCAGTCTCTCGTAAAGAAATGATGCACTGCCAAGAAATGTAGCTCGCCCATGCCATTAACATGAACTTTCACCAACGTTTCGCCTTTCTGTGAAGCCACCTGTGCTATCTCTCCGTCCTTCCTCAAGGTACAATCAAGTTTCCATTTCTGGTTCTTCAAAGTTCCCCCGAAGACTCAGCCCCGTCCTGACCCAAATAATAAAACTCGATGCCTTCAAGATACAGTGAAGAAGACGCAGTGGTCTCTGTGGCACTGACCGTGCTGTACCGTGCCCGGGATCGATGGCACCCCAATAGCTTAAAGGGGGAGATGAATTGATGAGCACACTATCAGGAAACTCTCAGCAACAGGAAGAGAGGTTAATTAATGAATGGGATTAGAACGGCAGACGACTCTCGAGCGGGAAAAACGACAAGTGAAATGGATGGGGGAGAGTCTTGAAACGACGCCAAGAAGATGCAGCCAGGATCAGTAGGTGATAAACCAAGTCAGAAAGTTCAGTGTGTCAATGCAGCCTTCGTGAGACGAGACTCGCCCACAAAACACTGATTAATTCATAGCCTAACGTTACGGTGACGGAGGCAGGTCACGATTCACATGAGTCTTCCCGCTGTCTTAGACATCCGTTTCCCGAGTGCCTCAAGAGTTTCCCAGAATTTAAATACTTTCTTTTTTATCCCACTAATCTCAGATTAATAGTAAAACAATGAAACGAATGCAATTAAAGCATGGACATTTCTAAGGAAATAAAATCATTATTACTAAAAGTCACAACTGAGCTGAAAAAAAATAGGATAACAAAATCATAATGTTATTATATGAAGATGTAATGTATATGCGGCTGTAATATGACTGTGCCGGTCATTTCAATAAAAATTGATCTTGGTGGAAAAAGTCGCACGCTCAGGTGGAAACCGCCAAGCAGGAGGGGGAAAGATAGCAACAAGAAATTCACATTAACATCCCCCCCCCCCCACACACAGACCGTTTCCCCCCTCTAGATTTAGGAGAGGGTGGGGTCAAATGAATCTGGAAGCCCCCCCCCCCCCCAAAAGAGTATTTCCCCAACTGTGCTTAAAACAAAAACGGATTACAGAAGCAAGGAGTGGGAGAAGAACACATAAACGGCGGGAGTGAGAGAATGAAATCTTGACGGGAAATGGCAGACACACACACACGCAGACTGAGAAAGAGAGAAACATTCATAGTCAGAGACAGACAGAAAGGATGAGGGAGGAAGAAAAAAGGAAGGAGGCGTGGGAGTGGAGGAAGAAGAAAGGAGCAGATTCTAAACAAAACAAAAAGGCCACTGAGATCAATACCGCTGTACAAGTTCGCGTCTCGCTGAGGGAGTCTTGGCATCAACGCAGAGGTAAAATGTGTCTAACTGCACTGGTCATCAAGAAAATGACAGGAATTACGGCCCATTGGAATCTCTAATAAAGAACTGCAGCAGAAAGCTCGTGACGATCAATTCCGTATCAAACGAAATTCAGATCCACACTTCATGAGCATTTAACGGGCTACTGAAGTCGGGATCGACAAGCTACGAAACTAAAAGCGAGTTGCAAAACTCAGGCCGAGAACTCCGAGACAAAGCCCAGAAACACTCAGTTTTGACTTGCTTTCATTTTTTTCTTGATAAAGGCGAAAGCCGATAATTAGAACATTTTTTGTCTTCTCTTCAGTTTGCTTTGTATCGTTTGGGTTTTATTTTTCACGCGGGACTTTGCAACATACAACTTTTTCTTTTTGCCCGTTTTTGACATTTCATTTTAAAACTGTGGTCTGCCAAAGCTGAATGGAATTACGGTTACCTAGCCAGCGACCCCACGGAAACCCCTGTGTAGAATTAATGTTAAGTTTCCACATAGGAATAACATCGTTCCTACAGAGATCCAGTGGTTACAACATCGTACCGACGTCGGTTTGACATTGGAAACCCACCCCTACAGTAATCCTACCAATTTTACAGAACTCCTGTATAAATGTCGTCGGACAGACGTCTGGATGCTAGCTGGGTACATTCTCCTATTATTCTTAGCAGGATAATTTTCAAAGGTAGGTCTTATCTTTTCCACCCAGCCTATTTCTTCTTCAGTTGTCAACTCCGCAATGATCACGGTATGTACTGCCGAACGAGGAAAGCATTTTCTCGTATGCTCGGGATCAAACTGGACCATTCTGCTTACCTCCAAATACAGAAATAGCAAGGCAACACTGAATACAAACGACAGAATTCTGCCGCCGACTATATCAAAATATCATTCATTTCGTGTAATTATGTACTCACAAGAGAAAGTCTTGTTCCCAGCTCGGGTTTGACCCCTTGACCTGAATTGTTGTAGACTTCACATTCTGTAGTTTTAATGTCACGTACGTATTGAAACGCTCTGAAAAAGATAGAAACGTCAATCAGAGATGTAAATAAGCATCAACAGCTAAAATAACTTTGTATAGAAAAAAAAAATATCTGCAAACAAATACGGCAGCTGCAGAAATATAAAAACGCTATTTCCATATTAATCATCATCAGAAGCATCAGTATCATTATCACCATCATCATCCCTACCATTCCCGCCCTCTCCCCCCTCCCCAACCCCCCCCCCCTCAAAAAAAAAAAAAAAAAAAAACCCTGCCGACCGACGCTGCACTGTGGCGACGACGTGCCTGCTCCAGTTGTAACTGGGCTTCAATGGCACAAAGGCAAATTTCCCAACTGGGATTAAAGAGTTATACAAATACAAATACAAAATACAAATCATAATAGTAATACAACATTTATATAGCGCTCCATCCCACTGACAAAGAGGCTCTAAGCGCTTTCCAACATTAATTTCAGAGCCCCACCGAAGCAGACACTCCTATTCCCATATACACAAATAAATAATATACTCAATAACTAAAACACAAAAAAACAAAAACATTCATGGATATTCAGAGTGTAAAAAGATGGCTCTTCGGCTGATAACTGATATTTAAAAGTAATCAAAAACTTGAATCTTTCTCAAAGTTTGAGGCAGAGCGTTCCAAATCTGAGGGACCTTGGACAGAAATGATTTTTATTATTTTTCCCTTGTGGTCTTCTTGGAACTTTAAGCTCTGAATGTCTACTGGTGGCCTAGACTGTCTTGTATCTTTGCCCCATTTAAAACAACAACAACAACAAAATACACAACCTGCCGCTGAATATGCCAGACCTACCAATGTTTCTTCTACAACCACAGCGAAGACACAATGAGCCGAAAACTGAAATCAAAATTCATGGCCCAATATCCACCCACCCAACCACCCATACCCAAACAACTATACCACGGGTCACCAAATTTTTTTCACAGAGGGCCGGATAACTGACTGACTTACAAGCGCGGGCCGTATAAGCAATTGTCCATCCCGTAGCTCTAGATATCCCTGGTTTTATCAATCAAAATCAAGTACCAGGGCGTGCCGGATGAACTGACGTCGCGGGCCAGAGTTTGGTGACCCCTGAACTATACACATAAAATAAGGCGAAGGTGCCACTCCCCCTCCCCCAACCCCTTCACACACACCCCTACCCTTGCTCAGACATGCCAATTGAATGAGCACTTTCAATAAGGGACACTTTGTATAAAGGCAAACTCCAATATCAATTAGATTTGATGGGTGTTGAAAGCACAATACAAATAATGAAGTTCAGTAATCCCCTATCTATACTGGACAGTTCTGTACAACACAGGAATTAAGTTCAGTAATCCCCTATCTATACTGGACAGTTCTGTAGAACACAGGAATTAAGTTCAGTAATCCCCCATCTATACTGGGCAGTTCTGTAGAACACAGGAATTAAGTTCAGTAATTCCCTGTCTATATATGACAGTTTTATAGAACACAGGAATTAAGTTCAGTAACCCCCTATCTATACTGGACAGTTCTGTAGAACACAGGAATTAAGTTCAGTAATCCCCTATCTATACTGGACAGTTCTGTAGAACACAGGAATTAAGTTCAGTAATTCCCTGTCTATATCGGACAGTTTTATAGAACACAGGAATTAAGTTCAGTAACCCCCTATCTATACTGGACAGTTCTGTAGAACACAGGAATTAAGTTCAGCAATCCCCTATCTATACTGGACACGTCTGTAGAACACAGGAATTAAATTCAGTAATCCCCTATCTATACTGGTCAGTTCTATAGAACACAGGAATTAAGTTCAGTAATCCCCTATCTATACTGGACAGTTCTGTAGAACACAGGAATTAAGTTCAGTAATCCCCCATCTATACTGGGCAGTTCTGTAGAACACAGGAATTAAGTTCAGTAATTCCCTGTCTATATATGACAGTTTTATAGAACACAGGAATTAAGTTCAGTAACCCCCTATCTATACTGGACAGTTCTGTAGAACACAGGAATTAAGTTCAGTAATCCCCTATCTATACTGGACAGTTCTGTAGAACACAGGAATTAAGTTCAGTAATTCCCTGTCTATATCGGACAGTTTTATAGAACACAGGAATTAAGTTCAGTAACCCCCTATCTATACTGGACAGTTCTGTAGAACACAGGGCTTAAGTTCAGTAACCCCCTATCTGTACAGGACAGTTCTGTAGAACACAGGACAGTTGGCAGCCCTGTGATGTCTGCTTTTTGCCTTCCAGAATTTTATTGTCCTAAGTTTTTCATTATTAGAGTTCTGAACGGAATATTTTCAGCACTACGAAGTTATTTACGACCAGAAATTGTTTACGCCAGCGCAATATTACAGTATCAAAGGGAAAAAAACTAAAAGCACGAAAAAAGGTCTTTTTTCTCTATGGATCAGCAAGACGTATTTCACAAAAAGGGATCCCTTATTAACGTATACTCAGGCGGTTTTACCAATCATTTATTCACAAAATTTATCTTTGGCTAACAATCAATATCTAATTATTTCTCTTCCCACTGATATATACAAAGAGTGCACGGGGAGGAAAGCTGGGGCAACTTTCTGGTAAAGAGAACTAATTTCTTTGCTATCCTCAGCAAAGGCGGATTCCATCTATTTCCAACCTTTACAGGATGATGCTCTTCGGTATTTACTGTTTAATCAAAACTGCCAAGCAGCCTCAAATCTTACTATCGACATTTGCAGGGGCGTATTTCTCTGCCAGGGTGGACTCCCGTTTGAAGCCGTTCAGTTCCCTTCAAGGATTATGCTCTTCCTGGCTACCATAATAAAGCCGATTTGAATCATGTTCTGAGAATAACCTGGCCAGACCACTATATTGCCATTTTGTTTCTAAAGATGTATTATCTCAGTTAAGTGAATTATCTGGGCTGGAATCTGAGCTCCATTCCCTGGAGAAACAGACGAACTTTAACAGCGGATTATATCATTGATAGTATTTGCTTGCGGGAAAGGAGGGATGTCAACTCTTAAAAGTATTTACCTACTTTATTATTGCTATCTATTATTCTGGCTATTATTAACTGATAAATATTCTGGCTCAGGAATAAAGACTACTTCTGAACAATCCGAATCGAAGTGATAAATGGATTCAGTTTGAAAAGTGAAGAAATGTAACAGGGGTGGCCAAACCGCGGCTCGCCAGCCACAGGCGGCTCTTTGACCTTCAATATGCGGCGCGTGGAAATATGTTGGCTGAGCTCTTTGTTCATCACCGTTAATAGAAAGGCAAATAAGAAAAACTTTCAAGCTTCAGTATTATTAAATGGGTATGAACTGAGACCCTACTGGTTTCAAACGTAAGTTTAATGTTCATGGTTAGGAAACATATTTAGAAATTTAAATCCTAATTTTAATGCTAGATATGAGTGGGGCCTTGTTCTTTACTGCTGAGGGAATATCTTTATAAATTTTTGATGACAAAATGTATTATGTAAAAAATAAAAACATGCGTGCAAATTGTCTTCTTAACTTGTGGCTCTCGACCATCTGAAGCTTATTTTATGTGGCTCTTACAAGTTACATTAAGCAAGTTTGGCCACACTTGAAATATAAGAACGATCAAGGCTTAGAGTGACGCTGTAGTCTTGAGAAAAGAGCGTCTCAATTATCGAAGATCTGTATACGATTTCTAGTCAATCTCTACAACTCACCCTTGACATTTAACAACTGCAAACCTGGAGTAACTGATCACTAAACTGCCCAGGTAATGACGCCACGTGGCATAGAAATGATACTTTCATGCAAGAGCACCATCTCTTGCCATCTCACATACTCAGAGCCCTAGTGTTGCAGTGAAAAGCAATAGCATGACATATTACTTCAGAGACCTGATGCCAAATTCAGGCTGCCTGAGTTGGCAAAGATACATAGAGCTAAATGGAATTAACGAAGACCATCAGCATTTGCTGAAACTGAAACGCGCAAGGCATCTTAATGCTGGAAAAGCTGGCATCAATAGTAGAAAACAAGATTTTGGGGAAAACACAGGTACTTGAATTAGGTCAGCCATCAAATAGACTGGTGAGTGGAGAAGGTGAGGCAAACAACTGACCATGAGTAAAGCTCAGACTACTCATATCAACTGAATAGATCTAGTACGAAATGCAATGTTTGTCTCACTTAAGAGCAGGGTTAAGGTCACAGAACTTGGGAATTTTTGGTAAAATTGGTGAAGACTATTCCAGACAGAAATGCCGATGACAAATGAATTAAGATTAATTGGTTGGATTATATAAGCAAATCTGTGCTTGGTATGGTTGTCTTTAGACTACAAATGAAGGCTGGTGACTCATTTGGTGAGAAATAAAAAGACAATTATCTTTATGCAAGGCGCTTTGCACCACAAGGATCAGCAAAGTTACAATATATTTATTATGTTCTTCCTCCTGACTATGTGAATAACTTTGCATTGGTCGCAAAAAGTCAACTTTCGTCAGAGGACAACAAATGGAAACATACGGTGCTGCAGCCATTTTTTCAAGCGCAAACTACACACTATCCCGTCCTCTGATGTATACAGCCAGGATAGATTTGGTCACACGAGCTCTGTCACACAACCGGTTCTGCCACGGAATAATAAAATCACATGGTGGAATGCCACACTACGAAATACAATGCGTTACGGCCAATTAATTTCTCGAGATCAAGACAGATCTGAGAGAAGTTAATGATCCATCACAAAAACATGAAAAAGAAAAACATTAGAAAGACTTTAGACAAGAATTATTTGCTTTTTTTCCTCCCTTCCAACAATGTCTATAGGCTTGCAGTTTTTTTTTTTTTCAAAATGTGTCCGTTTAAAAAAAAAATAAAAATTTGTAATTACAAAAATAATATCTGTAATAAGCAAGATGTCCCATTAGGCCTGTCACTACAGTAAATGGATGGATCAGTGAAAACATAACCACAGTAATTGCAAGGTCTAGGCAATTTTGATTTCAGTCCGTGCTTTCAAATCGTGGTACTTATCGACGCCAGGTCGACATTTTCAGATCCCCTAAGCATCAATAAACTGTTACATTATCTAGGTCTCGTCGGTTCAGTGCAAGAAATGACTACCTCCTTTCTTGTGGCAATGGAGAGAATCACTTCTTGCTCTAATGTTCAACATTTCTCTGATGTAACCGTTTCCTCTACTCTTCTTTCTTTCCTCTGATATTTCCTTCTTACGCCAATTTCAATCTCTTTCTATCTCTTCGTCCACGTTACTACCTGTCTACCGCGGTTTCTGATGCTTACTTAAATATTAGATGCCCATACAGACCGCATTTATAACAATATACATGCCGCACATATAAAGCTGCAGTAATTTCTTTGGACCAAATAGCTAGGTCAGTACAAAAATATATCTTAATTTTTATGTCGCTTCATTAAGATTTGATGCTGTATAGGTAGGCATTCTCGGGTCAAACACGTCCCATTTGAACCTATACTACCAAATCAAGACAGTAGAACTCCAGTGCAAGAGGAACCTGGGCTCGGTACCTTGATAATATCTTTTACAGAGTTTTCAGCTCAAATCTGGGGGGGGGGGGGGTCACAAGTCTCACTGTATTGCCTAACAAAAGCCCGGACAAAACAGTGGCAGTCAAAGTCCCAAATCTGTTGACACGGCTCACCTTGGTAAATGACAATAATAGCCCTTTTGAGCTGTTTCAGATAAGTGTGGGTTATCAGGCTTTGATACAAGAGTCTGTGTCCTGCGTCCAGGGCGCAGTTCACGTCTCGGTATTTAACGATAATATGCGGAAAGGAATTTCTTGGTCAAACATGACCGATTTTTTGCTTTGCAGTTACGTCATTTGGTATGTGATGGTCCACAAATGAACAGTTTCGGACGTTATGGTCGCAGTTTCGGGCCGCTGTAAACAGACTATCCTTTGTTAGGCATTTCACTCCAATGATTTCAAGTCTGCTATTTCTAGACCTTTATGCCCATCGATTCGTTTCTGAATACGGCCCTGGCAAATAGGCTTCCCCAAGATCCTGGGAAATTCCACTGACCCATGACCTTGACATTGCCTGACCATCAGTCAAATCCGGAAGTGAGGCAAAAACGAGTAAACATTGCTTAGCCCGTGCTACTTTGTTCTACTTTGCACGGTGGTGTACTACTCTAGTCTCTAGTTCGTTTATCTTTTCCAAGTCGCTTTCCATCGTCGCTATGGATTTCAAAATTAAGTCGTGTTCACAGCTTCAAGATTATTTGCGAGAAAGAGGTGTTGTGATCAGTGGATTCAAGAAACAAGAACTGATTGACTTGTGTCGAAGTGCAGAGAGTCTGGGCATCGAGGTGGACCCAGATGGGATTTTGGAATCGAAGACAGACACTGTAAAGGCTAAACTGAAAGTTACGGTCAACAGCCAGATCATATATCTTCCAGTTCCAACACAGCTGGACATATCTCACGATTTGAGCCAGATACCAGTTGTAACATCGTTTGATATCCTGTCGTATCTGGCTCAGTCGAGACATTATTCACACGGCAGTCTTCGAGACTTCACGAAACTGGAGGGCTACTCAATGTTTAAGGATGGGTACGTCCTAGACTTGAAGACTGGAAGGTTCGCAGAAAGCCAGGAACACCACCACCTTCAGTTTCAAGTCAAACCACGCACTAATGCAAAGGATCCCAGCAGTGGTCTTCCGTATTACCTGGGGTGGATAGTGTTGACAGCCCAAGAGGACAACAACCCCATCGTCAGTGCTTACTGCTGTTGTCGTGGAGGGTAAGTTCTGAATATATTATATATATTAATTATATTAACTTATTAAGAGAGACAGGAGAATTATAGGAAGGATTCTCACGCATCTCATACTGGTAGCTGTTGCAGTGTATAGTCTACACCTTGAAATTGATTTTAAAACCCTTGCGTGACGGAAGGTCTCTTGGTGATTCATTTTTCCCAATATTGCTGAATTTGATTCTGAAGTCAGTTCGACTCTTAATTATTTGCTTTGATTCGTTATGCGAGAAAAGTATGATGTCCTTCGTACGTCTTAATGGTCCTGGCCAGCCACTGTCTGTGACGTTCGATTTAATTCCCAACGGCATTTTGTCACGATTAACAAAGAGCAAAATATGACGTATGCTGTACATCTTGCAGGTCACAAAAGGGTAGTAACAGTGCCTGGGTATCATGAAAAAGTGTCTATTGCACAGATTGTAATTAGAAAAAAAAAGATATAATTTCTAATTGTGATCAAAATTATAACAGTACATTTGGAAGGCAATTTCTCGAAGAAATGAATGTTCTTGTCATTATTCATGAATGGAGTTTGTAGGTAATCCTTCTTTTTGTGAAAGACAGAAAAACTGAATTTTTTAAAATCCTTTTTGCATCTGAAGTAACCAATAAACACCATTCTTATTTATAATTTTTTCACAGGATTGATGGTTACTGCCGGCATGTTGCAGCAGCCTTATTTGAATATATGTCATTTGTTGATGACAGAGGATCCAGCTGCACATCAAAACCATGCACATGGTATTGTAGAAGAACTGCTTCTTCAACCCAAGCTGTGGAGGTCACAGAATTGAATTTGTCTCTTGAGCCACGTAGCAGAACACAGTAAGTGTTTTTTTTTTCTCCTGTAGCTGTCCTTACACTACGGAGATCCCCATTTTTACCAACACATACATGGTATATAGAAACAAGAGAAGATTTGTGGATGAAAACAAATTTTATTGTAATAATATTGTCTCTATAAAGTTATCAGCATGTGACAAGGAAATGGTTCTAGAAACATGGTACCGGTACAAGGAATTAACATGAAATAGTTTACTGTTGCATGTGTCTCCAATGCTTTTCTCCAACCTTTTGTAATGGTTGATTTGATGTTAAGACAAAAATTGTTTAGAAGCAAGAATGCAGGATAACAAAACAGCTGACATGTATAGATCTATTCAACTGTGTTTCTATCATTATCATAAACGATGTAAACTAACACGTGCAGCTGGCATTACTAAAAATGGTGATGGTGAATCTAAATGTCCTTGTGGCTTGAACATGATGATGACACCAATGATACCATCACTCACGAGCCTCTCTTATCTATGATTACACATATTTATACATGATTACGCTTCTTGTCATCAAGTGCATTTTGTTTTAGTTTTCACCAGCTCTACCCTAAAACACATTTTAAAAAATGAACATAATTACTCTGATGTGCACAAACATAACATCAGTGTTGCAATATTATGGCAGTAGCTCAACAATACTTTTCCAGTGACAGATGGAAAATTAATTATGGTAATATCCTTCATCATTGAAACACGAGAGGCATCAATTTATTATATTACTTACAGAATATTTCATTATGATTCATTCTCTACAGATGTCGAGTCGCCCAGGCATGTGCTGCCCCCTGGCCAGATCCAGATGAATTGTTTGCAAGTGTGAAAAGAGTGCACCCAGAGGCTGTAACTCTAGATAAAGTATACAAGCGACTAAAGAAGACACAAACGCCTCTGACAGTGCCATACCCAGATGAGAAATTGAGGGACTTTCTCACTAAAAAATGCACCTGTAAAGGAGGCTGTCAATGCAGCTTTACATTTGTGTCAGATGTATTGACTTACTGTAGACAAGAACTGGATGCCATAGAAAAAGAAACCAGAGGTCAGACAAGCAGTGATAACTGGCATCGTGTAAGAAAAACTCTGATAACGGCATCAAATTTTAAGAAAGTGTGTCAGAGCACTGATGGAGCTAACACTGCTGTGAATTTAATTCAGGGATCTTCTTTGAAAGAAAACCAACTGCCAGCAGCTGTAAGATATGGGCGCAATAACGAAAGCAGGGCAAGGAAACTTTTTGTTGATGGACACAGACTGAATGACAAGACCTGTAAAAAATGTGATGTTCAGATGACAGGAATTTTTTTGTCCCCAGACATTCCTTTTCTTGCTTGTTCCCCTGATGGGGTAATGAACTGTCAGTGTGGTCACTTTGTAATAGAGGTCAAATGTTTATATAAATACCGAAATTTCTCCCCATTAATAGCTGCCAAGATGGCAGGAATTGTTGAAATCAATGATGCTGGCATTGTTACTTTGAAAGATAAACATCCATACAACTTTCAGATTCAGGGACAGATGTGGGTAACAAACATTAAAACAGCATACCTTGTTATCTACACAGACAAAGGAATTTACCCAGTCATGATTCCATTCAATGAAACTTTCTGGACAGCATGTCAGCAGCAATTAGTTGATTTCTACCACACTTTTTTTTATTCAACACTATGTAAAGCCTTAACCATTGGTCAGTAAGTGTACTTTTTTTGATAAAATACTGATTGATTGTATTGCCCAACTGTTTTTGTGATTTACATTTTGAAAAGTAACTTAATCTACAAGCCGCTTTTGCAGATTACAGAGAAATATGACAATTCTTGTAATCTGATTCAAATAAAATCGTGTTTTTAAGGAAATTAAGCCACTGAGAATACGAAACGTTTTCATCCGTCTAATGGCCCTTTCAACATGAATTCTCACTGATGCAATTTTGCGTGATCTCGTAATGGCTTTCAAGCTGAGTGTTTTGCCTCTGGAAAAGGCTGGCATGTTTAAAGTAGCTTTTCTCTTCAGCAACAGGTGGCGAATGTTAAAACCTCTGTCAGCCATGATATCATCATTGTTTTCAATCAAATCAAGAAAGTCTGACATCTCCACAATAGCCGCATCTGAAATGCTTCCGCCATACAATTTTGAGGCAAATGTAATAGCCCCAGATGGCATGATTGCAATTAGCTGCTTGAGAGTGTTTCGGTGTTTATAATTAGAATATGTTACCTTCTGGGCAGAAGGCATATATGGTCTATCAATTGTATATTCTGTGCAATCAATAATTGCTCTTGTGTTTGGAAATTCTTTAAAGGCATCGGGGAGGTTCTCTCTGCAAATTTCTTTTGAAGGCCATCGCATTGTTGAAGCAAAGCATTTATCCAGAAAGTCAACCCATTGGTTAAAAATAAGACCCACATTTGCTGGTGAGATCCCAAACAAGAATGCTAAAAACTGATTATCAAAGCCCCTTCTTATCTTCACTAGTGTCATCATAAACTCTGTTCTGTGTTCCAGTATTTTCTTCTTTCTACGCTTTTGTGTTAAATTACCAAGATAGGGTGCAAACCAATCAAAAATCACATTGAACAATTCTGTGCAAGGGATGCCAGTGAAATAGAAGCAAGTTGGATCATTTGCTAGAACTTTGTTGATAAATCTATTCCTGAACAGTCTTTTCACATCTTTTTCTGATAGTTCAATATGTGATTTACATTTTGTGCAAAAGATATGGAAATCTTCAGATGCTGAGTACTTTCTGGGGGATTGAAAAAGTGAGTCCAGGTCAGGAACACATGATAAAATTTGGTCATGCTGACTAGATTTTTCCTGATTTGTGTTACAAGAAATATTATTTGATTTTGGTGGTGTTAAGAGTTTTGAAAATAATGGGATGCCTTTATGTGCAGGGCTTTGGGGTGGGTCTGATTCTTCAAAATGACATTTATACTTTTCTTTTGGTAATGGACTTCTCATCATTGCAGTGAAATTTGGAATGTTTTCAGATTCATCGCTAATGACAGCACTACTGAAACCTTTAAGTGGCATTTCCTGACTTGATGACAATGACATGACAGTATTTGAATTTACAGTTGATGGGTTGGCTATCATTGTACATGATGAAGATGATGGTGTTGATGCCAATGACATTACATTTGAATTTGTAATCGCCGGGTTGTCTATCACTGTTGATAACGGTGGCTTTGCAGTTGCTGATACAGGTACTGCTTTTGTTGTACAGAGTTTGGGTGATGTCAATATGTCCCTAAGTGTGCTGTACTCAGAACTGTATCCTTGTGGGACAGGGCTGCTTTCTGGTGTAGCTTTTTCTGTAATGAAACAAAGAGCAAACACTTATATAACATATTGATTTGTAGTAAATTTAATACCTTGTAGCCTTGTTTATGTCAGAGTATTTTGTGTGGAGATGTTATTTATTAGCAGCTCTTTTGAGTTATGATGGAATAAAAATCACATGTACACATTATTGATCTTTACTATAATATAATTAACCTGCTTTGTATTTGATAAATAAATTCATTATCTTGTATTTGTGACTTATTGCAGTTTTGTTGCTAGTGAGTATGGAGATGTACTGTATATATTATGATGTATGTCTGTGTATGAGAGTGAACATGGTTGTGACAAGATAAGGTTTAAAAAAAGGGTACCAGGTGTAAGGAAAAATCAACCATCTCTCCCCCTTCCTCGGATAATTTGTTTGAAACATGAAAGGGTTAATGATATATCAATCTGAATATTAAATTTGCAATTATATTTACTTCTCCTCTGCTTTGTTGGTCCATCCCGTTCTGCTGGGGCCTTTCTTTTCCTGACTGGGGTAGCACAGCCTGCAGGTTCAGGATACTCTGAAGTGTCATCTTTGAAATGCTGGAAGTAAAAATTGAAAATAATCTCAAACTTTGTTTAAAGACACAGTGAAATGTGAAATTACACGACTAACTCTAAAAGTCATATTGTACTATGAAACATCATAGATCTAGGCCTACAATATATAAAATTGAAAAAAAAGGAAGGGACAAAATTAAAATTCACATTTCGTCATTATTCTTCTGCATCAAAGACAGACTGAAAAGACGGAGAAAATCAGTAAACTTTGAAGGTGGCCAAGAGATCCTTTGGGTAGTTGATCATAATCATAGCCAAATGTAGTAAGTGCTAGAAGAATAACATGGAGGCCGGCTTTCATTGTTTCATGCAGTTAGAACAAAGAAAATTGTCGATGGGTAAACAACAGATAAGAAATGACTGTGAACAATGGAGATGCAGACCAGTCGAAATTTAATAATAATTATGAAATATTTGTGCAAAATATGAAATTTTAAAAAGTACAATAATCTCTCACCTTTGAACAGACATAGGTGTAACTCTTGATCTTGTCCACATTCAGGTCCTCGTGTGGCCGGTTACAGAGTTTAATCCACTCTTTGCACTTATCTAGTTTTGTTTTTGGCTTGGGAAACGGTCTGAAAGTGACACCGGCCATATGTGGCCTGTCACTATAGCGGCTGTCACTGTTACACGTTCCCCAAGCACATGTTTTTGTCCGCATTGTGGTGTATTTACAACTGTGTCCCGATGCGAAAGACTCAATGTTTGCCTCACTTCCTGACCTGACCTCGTTACGATAGGCCTGACCTACTTTTGACCGGAAATTCCGTCGGACTTCCCCAAAATCTTGTGTTCTCCTATTACCTAGGACTTGACGGAAGATTACATCTGTATTTCATCCTAACAGATTCGATAATTCTCATTTGGCATAATGTTTCCTCAGGTCAAAATCAATGTCCTATTTCCAGCTGGTTATAGTCATTACCCTTGTATGGAATTATGGGACCTTTAGGTTAATGGCTGAACTTCCAGCTCAAGACAGCAGTTATGATAAGCTCTTTAGCATAGGAAAATTCTATTTCAGGTTAAAAAAAACACTGGCGTATCCTTTCAATTCATGGCATGTTCTGCAAAGCCTGACAGGTGTCAGTTTTGACTTTTAAAATCCGACAACATCAACTACGTGGAGGGCGAAGTTCGGCAAATCTGCCTGAATACGCAATTTTAGAATGGTGATGCTTAGCACAGATATCTTGAACATAATTTGAACGTAATAAAAACGGGGAAAAATTATGAATAGAAATACACGACAATCGTTGTAACAATGAAGCTTTTTTTTTCTTGTCAAGTGAAGTTCGGCACATTAGGGACTAGTCGGCATAATTCCCTGCCTGGTAAACATGAATTTATAATGTACACTAAAATATACTGTCTGTCGTGTAGATCTATGCAAGATTCGCCCGAGTGCCCCGCCTATAGCTTCTTTAAGTCACCCTTTTCGGACTTACAATTCACTGCCCGGCCAACATGAATTTATAGTACACACTACAATAGTGTCAGTCGGGGAGACCTCTGAGGGATTCACTCGTTGTGATCCATCTGCGGCTTCTTTACTCACATGTTTAGATTTTGCATCACGGCGCAGATGTTGTACTTGCTTCATCAAAATTCCAATTACATCGAATTCGAATGAATATTTTCAATGTAAATAAACCATATTTACAATTTAGCCGGCGCCAGATTGCGTGCTTAAATTAACCGTGATTCCTGGCACAGCCTCATTTTTAAGGAAAAACAAAACAATGTTAGAGAACGCCTCCCGGATATCGGAGTCCAGTACAGAAATATCCATACAATGGTTAAATTTGGCAACGGCTTTATTTCATCTTTTTAAGTTGTAACTCACTCTATAGAAATGACGAAAGCCAACGCCGATCGTTTATAGCTACTAGGGACAAAATCTGATACAGAAGAATCCTATTTGCGAAATAACAGCCGACACGAATAGTGATGTATTGATTTTTTTTCTTTAATATCTGAAAATTGGTTGTTTTGCAAGATCGTTATGACAAAATGACGACACAAAAGTGAATAAGGGAGTAAATGAGTCGGTGCGTGATACACGTTGTGACTCACTTGGTAAATGAGCGTGAGAAATGCTCTGTGTGATAGGTGTGTGTGTGTGTGTGTGTGAGAGAGCGAGCTAATGAATGACAGGTGACTGACTGCATTAGTCAGACACAGTGCCAGTTAGTTAGCCTGTTTGTTTCTTTAGTATATAACAATAATAAGTGAATAAATACCGATCCCTTACCCCATTTTGTAGAGATTTAGTAGAACAGAGAAAAATGTACTCGGCAGAAAACAGAGAGAGAGGGAGAGAGAGAGAGAGGGAAAGAGAGAGAGAGAGAGGGGGGGGGGGAAGAGAGAGAAGAGAGAGAGAGAGAGAGAGAGACAGAAAGACAGAGAGAGACAGAGAGAGAGACAGAGAGAGACACAGAGAGAGAGAGAGAGAGACAGAGACAGAGAGAGAGACACACAGAGAGAGACAGAGAGAGAAACAGAGAGAGAGAGAGAGAGAGAGAGAGACAGAGAGAGGGACACACAGAGAGAGACAGAGAGAGAAACAGAGAGAGAGAGAGAGAGAGAGACAGAGAGAGGGACACACAGAGAGAAACAGAGAGAGAGAGAGAGAGAGAGAGAGAGACAGAGAGAGAGACACAGAGAGAGAGACAGAGAGAGACACAGAGAGAGAGAGAGAGAGAGACAGAGAGAGAGACACACAGAGAGAGACAGAGAGAGAAACTGAGAGAGAGACAGAGAGAGAGAGAGAGAGAGAGAGGGAGGGAGAGACAGGAAGAGAGAGAATACAAGAAAAAACAATTAACAACCTATAAAATAAAACCCGGAGTAAACAGGGAAGAAGAATACTTGGCGCAATATTCGCGCAGCTTAATTTCCTTTCATAAACAAAAATGGTGCAAACTGAATGTAAGACCAATAAAAAAAAATGTACTACAAACTGATGGAAAAGCAATGCCATCAAAGTGGTAACAGTTTTAGAGATCACAAAGGCGATTTACACGGCCCACCCCACAAGTGTTCAAGATGCCCGTGGGTACGCAAGATCGCTGCCACTTCACCCACCGTCTCAGTCCGCCCTTCTCATCTTTTAACCCTGCCCTCCTGCCCGAGACTGCCCCTTCTCCCGGACCATTGTTTCGTGCTGGGTATTTGTAGGCGTGAATCCGAGAGTGACCGAGACAGTCTATATGGGACGTGTTTTCACCGTTCCTGCGGTTGATCTACACATAAATCAATAACCCCCATTCAATTTCTCTTTGCTCACTCCAGATTCCTCTTCAAATTCATTCAATCAGTAAAAAAGGATGGCTGAGATAAGAGGCAGGAAAAAATATATGAAAGTGAAAAACTCTACTCCAAAGGGCTTCTTCGAGCAGGACTGTGGCATTCAGGCCTGGTTTGCTTCCAATTTTGCTTAGTCCAGGGCAATGGGCAATATGGCTCTGGAGAGATCTGTCAATAACACTGCAAGGCTTGTGCTGGAGGAATTCTAACTTCACATTTCTGCTGGGGAGAATTTCCTTTATCGCCGGGCAATGAAGAAATCGTGATAAATGAAGATTGAGGACCAAACCACGGATCGAAATGGAGCGGAGAGAGATGGTGTCGGGGAAGGTCGCCCGCGGAAAGATTTCTGTTTCAGCAGGCTTTTTTCACTCTAAATGTCTTCATGGGATTAACAAACGAAACGATTACAGTAATAATGGATTCCTTCATTTTAGAGCATTTGTGACCTCGAGCACTGTGTTAAACTTTGGCCATATCGCTGGCGATCTGCAGCGCACTCAACAGCTCCATATGGTGCTTGGCAGAAGAAACAATATATCAATTTAAAATTACCTCACTGAATGGCAATTTCTTACACAGTGTTGGGAATTACAAAGTAATTCTTTCCAATTTCAGTCTGAAAAGGCATACGACCGATTATGAAAATTGCCATCGCGGATTCAGATGATGGAAGTTTTTAAACGTGTTGTCCAAAGAAAAAAACAACTGAAATGTCGACCCACGACGGCAGCAAAGCTGATTAGGCTACGTCTTGTCGTTCTGATAAGTATCGCTTTTAGTGATGTACTGCAGGCTGCATATTGCATGAAACTTGACGAATCCTGACGAATATCTGGGGTTATAGACGTACAAAGGAAATGTCGAAGGTGTCATGGACATAATGGGATGGCCTCGGACGTCAATTATGACCCACTGGGGGAGTGAGAACTCCCTGCCAGCGGGAACGCAGCCTGCAACCCTAAGGAAATCCGCCACGTAGGATTGACGACGCTTGCACATAGGAACGACATCGTTCCTACGTACAGCCTCTGGTTACCACACCGCGCCAACGTCGGTTTGATGTGAAGAACCTGTCGCTACGATAATCCTACCAACCCTACGAAAATCTTACACAAATCTACGTTGTACTGACGTAAGGGTGCTGGCCGAGAAGCGACTATTAAAATTTTATTATTTGAATACGATGCCACGTCGCATGGGAACACACTGTATACTGGACTCTATTCCTATGTACAAGTTCATTGTTTTACCGTAATTATTGTGAATGCTTTAATTGAAGGCAGTCTGATTTCAACCCTGATTGAAGCGGGCTAAAAGCCATGGCGTGAAAGAAGATGAAACACGGCTCTGCAGTGAAATTTGCACACTGGGACAATTCTCATGTGGTTTGATCTGTGACACTGTTTTTATTCAAACTAATCGATAATTACGTGCGGATATTGATCCAGCGATAGCCTGTCTCCGTCCTTGACATTTTACTTCCTCTTTTTCCTTTCTTTTCATTTTTTTTTGTTCACTGTCTTATTTAGCTTCGGAGCATAGTTTTGGGGCACAAAGTTCACCGTGTCATGCTTTGTGGCCAGTCAATTTGCAAATGAGCAAACATTACAAATAAAAAATAATTAAAAAGGAAAGACCTATATTATGATGTAGACAATTTCACCCTTGGACTAGGCCCGCCCTCGCCACTTGGTTATATTTCAGTCGTGTTTTAGTTTCTTGTTCCCGCTGATTCTGCCAGGTGCCCGTTGTCTCGTATGTGCGCGCATTCCCATTCATTCCCCCAGATTAACAACAACAACAACAACAACAACAACAACAACAACAACAACAACAACAACAAAAATGCGACGCAGTCTCACGTGTAGGCTACGTCTAGCCTATAGCTGTCCAATGTGTGCGGAAACAGGGGCGGCAATAGAAACGTGAAAAACCTTTCCAATAACGAAATAGAATAGTTTCATCGCCGTTTCCGTACACATGGAAACACCTTTTCTTTTTACTACTTGATGGATTTTTGACGTTTCGGTACACTTGGAAACCCAGCTGAACCCCGTGCCAGACTCAGGCTGGTCTGTCATCGTTCGTAGTGAGCTCTTGTCAGGCAGCGGCACAAATCTCACTGGTTGCTCATCGTTTTCCGCCCAACGTTTAAAATCGTCCTTCATCGTTCATTGAATGGGAAGGCTCTAATATTCTTTTTTAGCCGTTCAATGCCGAAAACTGCTCAAAATGAAATTTAGCGGTTTTGTAACGCATCGCTGAACGAAAAACAATGAACAATAAAGGATGGAAGAAACAAAACGAATCTTAAACGATGAACAATCTGTGTGACACCTGAATAGTGCTCGATCAAAATTACATCATGACCCTGCCTACACCCTGCGGGAAACAATGCGTCCTGTGTGTAGGTGCGCGCGCGCATGCCATGGGCAGAAATACATTAACTTGGTTTCACATTCCCTTGAGATGAAATGGCCCCATTAATCATGTCCTCCCAAGGCCAATCAAATTGATCCACGAATAGAGAACAGAAAATTGAAAACTAATTTGAATTCAGGGCAGATTGACAATCTGATACACCAATGCGGGAAGTATACTTTTGCATGAACCCGAAGAAAGCATAATCAATGCTTGATAATTATGAATCTTTGCCATTTCAAACTCCCAAGGCTGTTGCACAAAAGGAAAAGCGGTGATGCCAGTTTTAAAATGTGATTAAAACTGCACAGTTTCTCGAGGGCAAAGGAAGAAGATGAAGGTCCTAAGTGTATAGACTCTCTCCCAATTCCCATCAGTGACAAGATTGTGACAAAAGTTTCAAAAACAAAAAAATGTATTAAGCCTGTGTTCTTTGGCTATCCATTCTGGCAAACTGAGTAAAATGTTTTCAAAGTAAGCTGCCTCTTAGCCACTGGGTAGGGCTGATTGATATGATGTTTTACTATAATGATCCCAAACCACAACAGGAATGTAAAATGCAAAGTTTGTACTCCAGATTAGCAAATCCCACTGGTATCAACTGAGAACTGAGACATTTTAAATGAATTTAACTCTTTGTTTGAATCTGATCAGTGAAATATCTAAAGAAGAAAAAAAAACAAAACATGTAAAACAATAAAATTAATGTTGGGTTGTTTTTTTGTTTTTTTTTGAGATTAGTAATTCAAATAGAGGCAATTTGTTTAGTGCAGAAAGAAATGGTGGATTATATGATACAATTGTCAGTGTTTATACATTTCTGTCACTGTTTGCTATGATTAACCCAGGATGGCAGTCAAGACATGATAAGAGGAACATGTTTGACACAAGTACAGACCACTTGTAGCCCTCTGCTCTTGAGTTTATCTTAAGCTCAAATAACGCTCGTCTACAGTAATTATACATGACAGTGTAAATGTCTCTAAAAGTAGGGGCTCCCCATTTTGTTATTTTGCCATATGTTAAACATACATGTAACATGATATGAATTTACATAAGGTGTCTCAAAAAATGTACACACAAATTGCTGGTGTAGAGCAAAATTGTTGTGTATCTCCAGGTTTATGAATAATGGGAGCTGTCTCGTAAATACCACAATATTGGTCTCAATGATCTCATTTTTTAAGGGAGATACAACAATACTGCTTCTCTGTAACTTGGAATTGGTTAAAGATAGCGGAATAACGAAAAATATTGCAAGAAGCAGTTTGTCATTATTACAGTTATTGCCATTATTAACCCCAATTCATAAACCTGGAGATACAACAATTTTGCTCTTTCCCCATGAAATGAAGTGCTTAATGTTGTTAGTAACTCTATTGAATGAACGAATGTTTTCATCAGAGTCTGGCCCAGAATGGCCATCAATTGGAGCACAGGTGATAACTCAAATAATTATGCATCTGACCTCTTTAATTTGAATGATAAATCTTGGAAATATATATTATTACACGGTATCTAAATTGACAATGTTAAATTTTAATAATTTATATTCAAAGTGTGTATATTTGCATCTGACCTCTTTAATTTGAATGATAAATCTTGGATATATTATTATACGGTATCTAAATTGACAATTAAATTTTAATAATTTATAAAGTGTGTATATTTATTGAGACACCCTACATTTGGTAATTGATACAGAAAAAATACTATGATTGACTTGACATTGTAATTTTGCAGGTTGGATACATGGGTATGACATGACCATCAGTTTTTGATATTATACATAACAGTTTATGGCATTTTCTTTACCACAATACGTACCTTCATTTCCAACTAGCTGTGCCTTTTTCACTGCAATGAGAAAAAAATGGGGAACATTAAAAACAGCTCCAGGCCTAATTGAAATGCAACATTCATATGATAAAATAGGACCTCAAGAAAAGTATCAGTGACCACGAGATTTAAAACAAAAGACATACAATAACATGAGGACTAAATCATATGGACATCCCTAAGAAGATCAGATTTTCACAAACTCCAAATTATTCAACTCTTTATGCATATAATTTTTACATAATATTGTATTGTAGATATTCGCTGCATCAGACCGTAACATTTTTCTAGACTACAGCCCTGAACTCAAGCTGTCCATAAGATGATTCCCTTCCAGCAGCATAATAAATACAAGCAACTACTTTCCATCTGAAACTATAGAATGTTATTCAGGACTATGGAGAATCTTCTAAATGTTGAGTGTGGGTAAAATATGAATTTGTGGCTCTTCTGTACCCCACCGGTGGTTGCTAGGCAATCCTGGCAGTGTCTGTCCTATTCTTCTGTTATAATTATATTCTGTCCATTGTCTTGCTTTTCCCACCACAATGTGACTGACACTGTGTTGATGTGCTTCTCCAAACTCAAACTTCTCTCAAAATATCTCTCAGCTTAAAGAACAAATTGAATTTTGATGCAGTAGCATTTACTTACTAATTGCAAATAGATTTCCCTGCCTGCAAAATGATAAATTCCTTCTCATCATACTAAAGTTTGAAAAAAAACAAACTTTATTAAATTATGTTCTTCTAAACAAAACCGAAATGGAAAGAGTTGATTAACTTTTCTTAATTCACATGTTATCCAATATTTCCAGCCCACTTTCCTTCGGATTTACAACAATAGTGAGACAAGAGAATACAAAAGGGTCTCTAGTTCCTTCCTCAAACCTTACTATTTTGTTTTATTCTTCTGTATGCATAGAAACGCACACAGAAGCAGAGAAAAAAAAGGACATGATGTGCTGCTGAGTTTTAACACTAATTTTATAAACTTTCCTTTCCTGATAAATAAATTTCACCTCAAGGATTCAGACCCTACACACATATTATACACTTCATAACCATAAACACAAAGTGTCAGTTTTACAGTATACAAGATCTCTTGGACCATAGCAGTGTGATACTGGGGTTACACATTACTGTAGTTGTGTGACAGACCCACAGAACATAACATGAACTTTCTATTTAATACTTTAATTCTTTTCCTACAAAACAGAGAAGAACATCTTCACATCTTGCAAAAAACAGCTTTAAAATATTAGTAAAATAAGACATGACAGCAAAACTGCATGGTGTTAATGGAACCTGAAATGAATATCACTCCCATGCCATGTTCCAAAGACAATGTAAAATTGCCTGTACTTCAGAATGATAACCTGTATAAATAGTGTGCAACTTGACACCACAGACAAACTGACAGTATTGGGGTAACCAGTGTACGTTTTAGTGGAAATGATGCCCTCTGCTGCTTTAGTTTACAAATTTAATAAATTTGAAATCGATAAATTAATCGGATCTCAAAGAGTGTAGAGATGTCATGTAAACCAGTATTAGGTAAAGCTGCAATTTACAAATGTCAGTGTATTCTGGTAAACTGGCTATAAATAAAGTTACATTTATTTTGTGGGAAAAAATAATTCCACCGTATACTATGATAGATTCACATTAAAGTATGTGAAAAACAGTTTGGTCTGCTTGTTATTTACTCAATTCATAGCAAATGCAAGTGTAAATGCGTCTCTGACATTATGAATATTAAACAGAGGTAAAAGAAAGGAACGAAAATTATGTCTACAGGAAAGAAAGCTCGCGTGTGCAAATGTAATAAATTCACTATAAATGATGGGGAAACAGAACGGCTGTCAATGCTCCTAAACTCATTAAAGAGACTGTCACGAGCCTTCCCCAATGCTCCATTTGATGTGTATAGCATTCAAACTTAAGTTCATACTGATGATAAGATACCAGCATTAATTTCATTGAAGTGTTAGAAATTCCCTAAGGTTCATTTTGAATTAAAAATGTCTTCCATACAACTACAAAACTTAGAATTGTTAAGGAAGTGAGTGTCATCTTTTCATGAATTACAAATAGGCTTTAAATTACTTCCCATAGGTAAGGAGGAAGGGTGAGCTGGGTTGGAATGAAGTACATACTAGTTGGTTTGCTGACAGATGTTACAGAGGCTGTGCATGATGCTGTAGTGAGGATTGGGGAGGGAGCTTTGGTTAGTCTGATTAAAAAAAAACAAACAATTTTTTTACAACAATTCAGAAGGATGGGATGGGGAGAAAGGGGACCAAAGAGCTAGGAATTTGCAAAATTCACTGTCCAGTCATCCTTAGTAAGTTGAGTACCATTGCATCCATCATTCTGTACTGTGCACTGGGCACCTGCATGTTCCTATTTGCAGAACCAGTCCAACTATGGTTATTAAATGTCAAATCCCTAATATCGAATTTTAAAAATGTTTGATAGATCTAACCAAGCTGATTGCAGTATACATTCAATTGATACATTAGTTAGAATGCAGATTTGTAAGTTGAAAGGAGCTGTTACTTGCCGAAAATTTTGAAAGTAAAAACAAATAAATGAATTAAATGTATAATGCTTATGTTTTTTTTTTATTTTATTGAATAATGCATGGTGTGTGGGCGGTTGTTTTCGTTCAATCATGATATAATAAAAAAAAAAAAATTATACTTTTCTGGCACACCGGAGAGTGCTTTTAAAAAAACAAAACTCAGTTAAATTTCAAAATATAAAATTGAATTTAATGTATAGATCTACAATTAATATTAAAAATTAATTAAATTATTAATAAAAATTAAAGAATGATTGGCATAACAGTGATAAATTTCATTCATTCAACAGGCCTGTTATTTCTCTCAGGGATATTAAAAAAAAAAGTATTAGACTAGTAAAAAAAAAAATAATGCATTGTCTGATAGGCCTCTTGCCTCGCGATGGAAGAGGCGCTTTTGTTACAATTTGGCTTTGTTTTCAGGCAGGAGTAAGTGTAGTTACAATGAAAAAGTTCAATATCTCCTGTCAGGCCAAGTAAAAAAAAAAAAATGTTTATTACAAAAATAAATTTAAATTAAGAAATTATTTTTTCAAATGTTTTAATTACATTCAACTGTGACTTTCCAACTATGTCGCAAATTCTTTCATTTGTGCAAACTGTTATTTTCATTGTAATTGCAATTCTGAGAAACAACATGGCAAAAGATGAGAGAATACGTTAAGTAACAATTGTGATACGACTGTCAATAAATCTGGCTAATCGAAGTCAAAGCAGACGACGTCGACTAGATCTATCACGTTTAGCTACCTACCGCACACACATAGAAGAGACATATTTCAGCACATGAAATTATATCCTTCTGGTGAATGTTCTCATCTATCATGCACAGCGATTTCATGATAACCTCGCTCAGAATCTGAATAAATGGCCATTACGGAAGTGTTGTGAAGGTATCCAAACCGCTGGTAGCCATCTTGTGCTGTTCAACTAATCATAACAGCTCATCAATATTCATGACCTTTTGGCCTGATTTCTTATGACACCTCAATTCTGGAACTCTTCTGTCTGCGGACCACATAGATCAATAGAACACAATAAAGGCAGTTAACGCTTAAACTTTAAAGAGTCAGTTGGAAGCGACTACGCGAAAACTCGGACAACATCTGGTAGTCGGAGGCAAGCAAGGGTAGGCTGCCGGTATTTCACTTCAAACAGAATGAGAGGGAGAGAAAGGAGGACAAGAACGGGAATACGTTCATTGATCCGTCTCCCAGCACGAGTGGAGATCTCGCGCTAGGAGTATTGATCTACGAGCCAACGCTGCCATCGAGCGCAGAGCAGCGAATGGTTTTCTGTTGGCAGTATTGTATGAAACATATCTCACAGACAGCGAAATCTTCTCACCCTCCTTTCCCACCTCAGTCAATTTCGCCTCACAGATGGTGCTCTCTGTTCATAATAGCAAAAGGGAAAGTGGATGAGATGCCTGTGGGCTACTATACCTTGAAAGAGAACCCAATCAGACGGATTGGCAAGATCAAACCCACCTACCATATCAAGATCAGATATTTATTGGGTTTTTTTTGGGGGGGGGGGGGTCATTCTTTCTGTTACAAATCACTTTGTGCTTGATAGGCGAGGCTAAATAATACGCGTCAAGTAGACCCACACTTTCCCATTTGAGGCTCAAACCTGAATAGTTTTCAACGTTCCAACCCCTCTCAGGACGACAACGCACAAAAACGATGAAAGCGAAACAGAAATGTGATCAATAATGTCCCAGAAGTTCAAGGGAATTTAGGTGTGATTGCAAGGACCGCTCTTTACACACACATATTTAATGCGTTTCCTCGCAGATAGGCAGTGTGTCGAAGAAAGCGAAGCTGTAGATGTAACACTCAGTTTCAGCCCTCTTAAACGAAACCTTCGTTTTCGAAGGCACAATTTTAGGCCGTATATGAAGCTAAAGAGGGCTGCGCGTGAATTTTGATTGGGGTTTGCACTTTGATTAAAACGCTGGCATAATTATTTCAGCAATGCTAGTTACTATATGCACAGTGGAGTGTATTCGTCATTGGTAAAACTGTGGATTTGCGCCCAAAGTTCTGTTTACGACAACAAAACGATCGATCTGTCACGAGGATGCTAATAATGACTTTCCATGTGTGCGAAGGGCAGTAATCCATCTTATACTATTTCTGTCAAATCCAAGAAGGGAAACCACTCCCTAACTTTCTTTCGTCATTATTATCAAGGCGGTTTAGATAGATCTATTATAAATGGATCTATATTATGCACACGAGTGCGCAGCTCTTTCTTTAGTTGTCTCGGACCTGGTATTATAACTATTGTTATTCTCTTCATCTGTATAAAATAATGCCCCCCCCCCGCCCTTTTGATAGACTTCAACAGTGAAGGGTCGAGTGTGCTGACAGTGGATGGTTACCTACTCGCATTATCCTGCCGCTTACGAGAGCTAGTGGTATGGGGCGGTTTGGGGGGGGGGGTCTCTAAGACATTAATTTTATCCACGATACAGGCAAAATTTCAAACTGTGGTCGTAGAATATAGTATGGAGAGTGGTGGACACAAAATACACGCAATAATTAAAATCAGTTTTAGCCTTTCTAGAGTTTTCTTTTCATTCGGATTACACAAGGCAATATACACGATTTCTGTAGGCATGCACACTTTCAGCCAGCACACCGAGGAGTATCTGAGGCACATGTACCGGAGGCCTATTGCTTTGTTTCACTTGACGTCACAGAATTTATGTTCGTGGAAAATTTTGGATTTTATTTTGTCTTTCGTTAAAAATTCCAAGGGCACATAATTATAATGGTTCTCCCAAAGGGCACAGCCAATGTGTTTTATAAAAAAACAAACAAACAAACAAACAAACAAAACGGCAGCACAAAGCTTGGGGAGGCGGGGGGTGGTGGGACGGGGAATTGAAAGGATGCAGTGCAGGGCTTTAACGGTCAACATGACAATATTGAGTGACCAAAGTGGAACAAACCAATACCACCACCCTCTGTCAGAACTCATCATTAAGCTGTGCGAGCATTTTGAACGATCTAATCTAGTCAAACTGAGAAGTTTTTTCTGTGACCTTTTGTGTCTGGAGGTGGAAAAAGGTCCATTGCAGAACATTGGTTAAGATGACGTGTACATTACCAAACAAAACATGAAATAAGCTGGTAGGTAACGTACAGCAGCTGTCTGTCAGTGTCAGTGATTTGTTTCCTTCGCTGACTCGAGCTGACTAGTTATCAGCAAGTAAAAGGGAGATTGTGATTGCCAGCGGAGGAAAGGACTTTAGAGGAGAGGATGTGTTAGGAAACAATTCTTCAAGCACTTCCCTGCAGTGGCGTATCTAAGGTATTGGAGGTATGGCATGCACACTGGACCCTTCTTGAAGGGAAATTGGGGGGGGGGGGGATTAGGCACCAACGAGTATTTTCTGTTAATGTTAGAATCACACGCGCAATCCTCGAAATGAGAACAAAATCATTTTCTTCAAATGTAAAGAAGGCACAGTTCATACTTTCCATGTACTGCTGTCATTTGTTAATTGAAAGATTAGCGAGCATGACGTATTTTTAAGCTAATGCTATTTATGGTAAAGTTACTAGTAATTATGGTAAAGTTAATAATTATGGTAAAGTTATCTCAAAGACAGGTGTCACAGGTTAGGACAAGAGCACAATTTCGGTGCTCGTCATAGGCGTTATTTTCCATCGATACGCCACTGCTTCCCTGAAACGATGTGACACAAAACGGCTCTTCCCTTATGGAAAGAATTTTCAAAAAGCAATTTTTGTTATAAGCCATTTCACTCGGATCTCTCTGTCCTCGCGCACAGCACAGAACATGTGAGCGGGCAACCTGACCTCGTCAGGGATACGGCCAAGTCTACATAATTTTATTTTACTTCCCAGTTCCATCTTCTCTTAAATCTTTAATGTTGATCTTAGGGATAAAATGATACAGAAAATAATAATAATAATAAAAATGATTATACAGTACACAACGTTAAAAATCAATAACCTTACCCGATTTCCAAAATCTAACAAGGAAAACCGTTTATGAAATAACCTTAACATACATTAATTCAGAAATATAGGTGTCCAAGATGCGGTTGAGCCTCAACTGAACTGAAAATGTAGTAATTCCAAGTTTTATTGGACAAAAAGAAGACAAAATGCATTCATCCGCTAAACGCTTTCTCGTGTTAACTTTTCAAATAATCATCTTGCGTTCCACAATACCTAGATTTGTGTAGCTTTTCGCCGTTTAGTGACAATGGGTAGAATTCGTCATTCCGCTGAGCAAATAAAAAAATATTGTAGTTATAACATAATGTTTAAGTTATCTTAGAAGGAGCTGTTTCGTAGAGTGAACCATGTCTAAATTGTTTCAGGATAACACTGCTTATGTATACCATTGCGGGATGTCTAAACATGTATGTAATTTGAATATTATTGTACAATCAAGATACATCCAACATTTGCCACTCAAGTTAAAGAATTATTTTGTGACCTGGGCCAGACACTGATGACACTGCAGTTCAACAGAGCTACATATAACATTAAGCAGTTCATTTGTGCGTACATTTTTTGTTTGTTTGAGATAGCCTAGTGTAAATTGGTAGGCCACGCCGTTTCGTAGCTCATGCCTTCTCCTTATCCTTTACAGGCTGCACGCTAATGTAAATAACACCAGTATTTATATCAGTGGCGCAGTCCAATATTTCATTACTGTATTGTAATTTGTGAGAAAGATCATCCGAAATAGCCATGCAATGATCGCTAATAAGTTTGCTAATATCAATTGAAAAAATAGACTTAGATGTAACCGCAGTCATGGGCACACCAAGAAGTGTAGGCCTACACATGCAGTTTTTATTTCATTTCGAATCCGTTTGGTTATACAATGATTTTTCCATCAGTTGTTTTTGTTTTTTAAACGAACTTTTGGAACATAATGTTAACAGTTGTATAGATTATACTATTCTAATGTAGGGTGGACACTTCCTCACGAAGGCAGCTATTGAGCAGGTGTTAAGGAAGAAAACTACATATATCAAATCAGAGTCAACAAAAGGGAAAAGCAAGCTAGGCATAGCCTAGCTTTGGGTCCCGTTAAAGGGGTCATGCGTGAGGTCAGCAGGCTACGTCCGGAGGAAGGAGTGCCCCAGCGTACCAAAACCGTAAATGGGGGAGGGGAGGAAAGGGGGGGGGGGGTTCTGGGAAGCCTACGTACACATTTCAATCATGATACTGAAAATGAAAAAGTTTGGTTTAATGACAGTTTCATTCAGCCACGCAAACTATAAATTTTCTAAAGGAACTGAGGTGAAAACCGCATGTTTCTATGTTTTGTGGTTGTCCCGGAGTTCCCGATGTAATAAACAATTCATCTTTATTCATATATATACAAATATTGTACATTTTTAGTCTGTGCATGTCTAACCAGTGGAATTACAAACAGATCACGGCTATAGGGCACAGAGAGAGTCTGTTATTTCCTAGGCAAAATTAAAACTAGGACAAGCAGTTAAGGCAGTACAGTAGTGGCGTGAGCCAGAATCGGGCCCCTAGGTGTTTCCACAAAAAGGGCTGGGATGTAAATTATTCATCTATTTCAATCCATTACCTCTTCCATTTTCTCTACACAGCTCCGGGCACAAATGTTGATGAAATCCAGGAATAGAACATAAGGCGGTGTTCACTTAAACAGTTTCAAAGTTTGGGGGGGGGGGACATGGGCGAAAAGGCTAAACGAAGTCAAGTCTGGCTCATGACATTAGGGCATCACACACACACACACATACACGCGCGCACACACACACGCACACTCTATATTTTTCTCTCCCTCGGAGAGGGGGAGAGAAAGAGTGCGTATCTGTGTCTGTGTGTGTTGGAGAGAGAAAGAGAGAGAGAGAAAGAAACAGAGAGAGCAGCGTGTCTGTGTGTGAGTGTGTTTGTGACAGGGAGAGAGAGAAAGAGAAAGAGAGGAAGAGAGAGAGAGAGAGAGAGAGAGGGAGAGAGAGAGAGAGAGAGAGAGAGAGAGAGACAGGTAACTTCGATCACAAAACCAAATTCAGTTTAACAAAAAAAAAAGTGCCATTTGTCATCAGTACAGCTGAAGGAAAGGATTAGGAACTAACATAGGGGACGGGCATTACAGGAGTGGTAATGTGATCCAAATCCAGGCTCAATCCGACACTCTCATTACTGGTTTTAGTCATTTTAGCACACGCAGGCAAGGGACAGAACTTGCCGCTGGTTGTTCAGCCTGAGAACAGGGATGGCTGAATGAGCTGATTGCTGGGTACGTGGGTTGGTACAACGTGTGAACAGAATAAAAGTGGGAGAGGATGGAAAACAGTGAAACAAAAATATAATTATGTGTGTGGGTTTTGAGAGGGGTGCGATGGGGGTGGGGGTGGGGGTGGGGTGAAGACCGATTCTACAACACATTTGCATTCCACATGTTGTAATCGCCCCCGATTGCTGCATATGAAAGTGCCATTATAATTGACTTCGCGTGTTGATGGATGTTGGTATAATATAACATAAGATATGTGGCGTTTTTATAAAATTGACAGATCTGCGTGTAGACTTTTGAATATAGGATAAAAAAAAAAAAAACAATGAATAATTATATAATAAAAAAGTTAAGAACGAGTCGCAAACATTCTGCAGTTTTACCGAAAAACGCCGTATACGACAAAAACAATATTTTATAGGAAGCGCGAAGAAAAGCACAAAAACAAAAGCATTTTGGATTTGCTCTCTATATTTGCGTTTGTCCATTTTCCATTTCGAGATGTCCAGAAGAAACGATTAGTCACACAAAATTATAACCCACATAGAAAGATAGAGCATATTTCATTATGATGTTAAAAGATGAATTTGTCGTAGATTGACCTATCTACATGTATAGGGTCTTTGTCCGTGAAACAGCACTCTTAAGCCGAGAGCTCCGAGACAAAAACAAAACCTAGAAACATAATGATGGAGACTTTCACCTAAATTCATGTTTAAAAAAGCGCCACTTAAGTTCTTATTTGTTCCAGCTCCACTTTTTGCACCACCGAGAAATTCGACGTTAAACGTTTGTGGCTTTAGTATTATGATCAGGAGTGAGATAAACCGGAACTGTGAAACAGCTTGATAAATGTGACAACGCATTTTAAACAAATGTCAGAAGGTGCATTTGTTATTATACTCTTCTACATATCAAGTAAAAAAAAATCGCCATTTTTTTTTCCACAAAATGGAGATAGAACAAACAATATCTAAGGTCGCAAAATGTTGTGTGGATGGACCAAGGAAATTGTAGTTACCGGTTCACATTCTTATTACGCTCAGCGAGAACAATTTTCGAAATTGATTCGTGTCGTTTCCACGGCGCAATTTACAGTTTAATAAACCTAGCGTTTCCGGTTCGTCTTTTGTAAACACAGAAAAATCTTCCGGTGTCGACTTTCGGTAGTTTCAAGGTGGGGTGGGGGCACTTTCCGGTGCAGTATTAAATTATCACGATGTATAAAACAATGCGAATCAAGATGCCCTGGAAAGCTGTTCTGCTTGTGAGTAATGTAGCCTATAAAGAAGGAGATAAACCCAGAAAGTTGGAGAGATGAGATAAAGAGAAATGCCAAATCAGTGGAAGAAATAGATAGATAGATAGATAGAGAGAGAGAGACAGAGAGAGAGAAAGAGAGAGAAAAAGAGAAATGCCAGTTCGGTGGAAGAGATAGAGAGAGAGAGAGAGGGAGAAAGAGAAATGCGAGTTCGGTGGAAGAGAGAGAAAGAGAGAAAAAGAGAAAGACGAAAGAGAGAGAGAGAGAGAAAGAGAACGACGAAAGAGGGAAAGAGAGAGGGAAGAGAGAGAGAGAGGGAAAGAGAGAGAGAGACACAGAGAGAGAGAGACAGAGGGAGAGAGAGAGAGAGAGAGAGAGAGAGAGAGAGAGAGAGGGAGAGAGAGAGAAAGAGCAAAGTAGTCACAAACAGCATCTGAATTACTGCTTGTTTCAGTTCCAAACACCAAACAGCGCCTTGAATGTGATAGGAAAACTCGTTATGGAAACACTCGGCGGCCGTCTCGAGCGTTCCAAGTCCAAGCATTATCCTTGGGTAAATGAGTTGGAAGGAAGAAATGCTTAGGGCTTTGGCCAAAGTGTTGTGGTGTGTGCTAAAGAGTACCAGTGAATGGCTGGCCCAGACAAAACTTGGGCTGTAGGATTTAATGGAGATGACTGGAGGAAGTAGGCAATCACTTGGCTGCAAACAGTGCAAATAGACCAAACCATCTTCTTTACATCATTAAGGCAAGTGCACAATAATTGCTACCGAATTTCAGCCCAGCGGGTGTTGTTTACATTGAGTTTTTGTATTGATTTTTCCATGACTGTTCCGTTGCTGAACAAATGGTTCATGAAACGTGCAGGGCAAATGATATTTAAACCTAATTCTGAAACTTATTTCCCCTGTCCCTCTCTCCTGTCCCTCTCTCCATGTCTCTTTCTGCCTCTCTCTCATTCTGCCCCTCTCTCTCTCTCTCTTTCACGCACAGTCTTTTGACACACACACATTCTCTTTCTGTGTCTGTCTCTCTGTCTGTTTCTCTCTCTCAATCCTGTCTGTCTGTCTGTCTCTCTACCTGTTTCCCTCCCTCCCTCCTGTCTGCCTGTCTGCTTGTCTCTCTCCCTCCTGTTTGTTTGTCTGTCTGTCTGTCTCCCTCCTGTTGGTGTGTCTGTCTGTCTGCACTGGGCTATACCAAAGACACCCAAGACCTAAGCCTGAGGACTTGTGCTTCAGCTTCGCCTAAGTGCTCAAATTATGCTGTTAACATTTACATGCAAGCGCCATCTCACAGGTTCCTGACAAACTCAGAAAAATCTGTCGTCTACAGTGCAATCAGCTGATCATTTCCGTTGTAGCGATGTTAAAAAACCAATGGTATTCCATAATATATGGCCTTTAGCGTCTTTACAGACGGTCTTAGCAGCTAGAATATTCACTTTCACTTTGACTGACAGCTTCTCTCGTGGCTTATTCTACCAATGTTTGACCCGAGAGTGCGATGGCATTGATTGCAGGTCAGTCTTTTGGGTTCACTTTGGCGAGTGTTTTCATTCCGCCTCTGTCGTTTTGTCAGGTATGTTTCTTTTGCCTTGAAGTCTATTGCGAGCGTGCCACTGCGCAATTTTTGTCTCCATCTGCTTCGATCATTTGCAAGGTTCTCCCATTCATTGGGGTCGATGTTGAATGCTTTCATCGTGACCTTGCAAGTGTCTTTGAATCGCAGATGTGGCCTACCTCTGGGTCGGTTGCCAGTAGCAAGTTCCCCGTAGAGAATTTGTCTGGGGATGCGAGTTTGCCAAAAGCTGTGGCCGCCTTTCCTATTCTGGCATTTATTTCAGTTGTTATGTCTGTGCTACCACTGATGGTTGAGCCTAGGTAGCAGAATTTTCCCACTTGCTCCAGAGGAGAGCCATTCAGCATGATTGGGTTGGGGTTTCTCAAGCCTTGTGTCAAAACTACAGTTTTTGAGACACTGATCCTTAGCATGAATTTGTCACAGGCTTTGGCAAGGCTATTGATGAGAGCCTGGAGCGTGGTTTCATCGTGGGCCACGATTGCAGCATCATCTGCGAAGAGGAGCTCTTGTAACATAATATGCTCTGTACGAGATTTTGCTTTTAGTCTGGCAACATTAAAAATGGAGCCGTCCACTCTGGTGTTAATAAGTACTCCACCTGAACATTGACCAAAGGCATTCTTGAGTAGGGCTGCAAAATATATACCAAATAAGGTAGGAGCAAGAACACATCCCTGCTTCACACCGCTGTTTACAGCAAATGAATTGGATGTGCAGCCTTCAAAGTTGACACATGCCCTCATGTCAGTGTGGAAGGATGCAATAAATTTTAGCAATGTTGGTGGACAGCCTATGGATTTAAGGACTGCATACAGGCCAGATCGGCTTACGGTGTCGAAAGCCTTTGTTAGGTCCACAAAGCATGTTATAAGCGGCCTGTTTTGTTCTTTACATTTTTCTTGGATTTGCCGAAGTGCAAATATCATGTCAATAGTTGATCGTTTGCTTCGAAAGCCACATTGTGTTTCTGGTAAGACTTTTTCCGCCAGTTGTTGAAGGCGGCAGAGGATGACGCGAGCAAAAGCCTTTCCAGTAATGCTGAGGAGGGATATGCCTCGATAGTTGTTGCAGTCGCCTTTGTCTCCTTTGTTCTTGTAAAGTGTGCCAATTTTGGCGTCTCTCATATCATGTGGTATCACGCCTTCTTTCCAACACTGCAGTAACAGATTATACAGGTGATTTGAGGTCTTTATTTTAGGAGGTTCGCTGCCCTTGGCATTTACACCTCACTTTACTTGTTTTATTGTTTCTTGTTCTGGCGGGGGGGGGGGGGGGATGATATGGATAAATTTTAATCTATTAATTTCAATTTTGCCCGGGCAGCGGCCTTTCGGCCTGCTCTTTACGATTTCCAACTGCCAAGGTATCTTTAACGTGCGCAACGTGCACACGGGCCCTCCGAATTTTTTCGTCCTTATCCGAGAAGACTAGGTACTCGATCCTACCCCCTAATAGGACCAGGGACTTGAAAATATGAGAAAAATCCAATTTCCAAGAACTACTCGATCCTACCCCCCAATAGGACCAGGGACTTGAAAATATGAGAAAAATCCACTTTCCAACATGCCTGCACTGCCCGGGTTTAGAACCCGGGACCCTTGGCATGAGAGGCGAGCACCTTGCCTCTAGACCACCTTGTCCCTACAGGTGTGGTAATAGTGGGCCTTTTAGGTCTTTTAATACCTCTGCAGGAATGTTGTCACTTCCTGTGGCTTTTCCAGCAGACAGGTGGTCGATTGCATTGGAAAGCTCGACTAAGGAAGGTTCAGCGTCAAGTTCGGCCATTATTGGCAGTTTTTGGAGGTGTTCCTCAAAATCTGGTGGAATATTTTTCTCAGTTGAATACAACAGAGAGTAATGCTCTACCCACCTATTCAGTTGTTCATTTTTATCTGTGATGGGTTCACCATTTACAGACTTAAGTGGGGCGCTTTTGGTGATGATTGGCCCAAGAGCTACTTTCATCTGACTAAAGGCGGTTTTCATATCTCCCTTTTCATTTGCCTCTTGTATGCTGTTACACAAGTCTGTCCAGTATTTGTTGGCGCAACGTCTTACCTCCAGCTGAAGTTTAGCTTTTGCATTTTTCAAACAAGTTTTTGTACTCTGATTGCAATTTTTGTTATACTCATTGAAAGCAGATTTCTTTTGCTCAATGAGAGGTAGGAGAATTTCGCTGTTCTGGGCTACCCAGTCGTTGTTTGAAACTTTATGCTGTCCAAAAGACTTGATGGCACAGTCATGAATTTTTGAACTGAGAGTGTTCCATGTTTCATCTACCGAGTCACATTGGGTGACATTATCCATGCTTTCAGCAAATAACTTTTCAAATGACTTTCTATTTGATTCATCTCTGATTGCTGTTACATTGATCTTAGGGATTGAAGGGGCTTTTGATCTGTATATTTCCTTGGCCGAAATTTTGATTTTGCTGACTACCAGTGCATGGTCGGTGTCACAGTCAGCACTGCGGAGGGAACGAGTTATTTTTATACAGCCCAAACTCTTCCTCCTTGAGAGAATAAGATCTAATTGATGCCAATGGCCAGACCTGGGATGGCGCCATGATGTTCTTTGGCATCTCTTAAGGTCAAAGTACGTGTTTGTAACACATAATGAGTTTACGGAGCATAGCTCCAGAAGGCGCTGCCCGTTTTCGTTGATGTTGCCAATGCCGAAGTGCCCAATGCACTTTGGCCATGCGGAGTGATCTGCTCCCACTCGAGCGTTAAAGTCACCCAGAATTAGCAGGCCTTCGGTGAGAGGGATGTTGTGGAGAGTCCTCTGCAATGCCTCGTAGAAAATGTCTTTGGTTTCGTCAGAGGAGGTAAGTGTTGGGGCATAGACACAGATAATGTTGGTAAAACCAGACCGGGTGTTCAGTCTGAGTGTCATGATGCGTTCTGACACTCCAATTGGAGTTGCGATCGAATTGATAAGGGAGTTTTTTTACGGCGAAGCCCACGCCGTGGATTCTCGGCTGTTCGCTGCTAAGGCCCTGCCAGAAGAAGGTGTAGTTTTCTTCTTTGACTGACCCGGAGTCGGGAAGTCGAGTTTCTTGAAGGGCAGCGATGTCGATGTTTAGTAGCTGAAGTTCTCGATCAATAATTTGGGATTTCCTGATGGAGTCAATATCAGTGAGATCTTGCTGTTGCAAGCCTGGGCGCATTGTTCTGACGTTCCAGGTACCAAGTTTTAGTATTTTTCTGTTTTTGCCAGGTGCACACTTTACGTCAGCTTTTTGACTTTTGGTCTAGCTCCAACCACCTTATGAAGCAGGCTGACGTGGCGGAACAACACCCAACTGCCTGGGGGCTGCCCAGGTTACGGCGGGCGGTAGTTGATCAATGCAGCTGAAAAGCCGCTCCCACCGACAGAGGGGACCCCTGGCGCTCATCCGTACGCCAAATGGATTGAGCTTATCACCGGTAACTGCCACCTCCCGTGTTGTGCCCATCCGTAACGGATGGCTGGAGTGTCCTCTCCAAATCGGAAATGGGTGGGCTTATAGAGGAGAGACAGACGCTTGCCAAGCCCGAGCAAACGCCTCCTCGCTTTTGCTGCCTTGCCTGGGCTATTTTTAAGAGATGGTGCTTTGCCCAGAGGCACCACCCCTCTCTCTGCCATTCTAGTTAAACCCAAGGGAGAGACCAGGTCAATACATTTGGAACTAGTCCGGCTGCAGGAGATGCTGGAAGCCAGTTTGATGCAGTTCTCCCTGACAACCACCTTCGGGTCTCCACTCCTGATTTTCTGTCTGGGTTTACTCCCATAGCCTTTGCTATCATAGCAACACACAAGGCAGTGTGGTATTTGTATTCAGGGTTACCTTCCCCTAGTCTTCCTCTCTCCCGAGATGACCCACAAGACAGTGGGGGTGACAGTAGCAGGCTGTATTGTGTACTGTCATACAATAGCAGAAAACTCTGGCCTGACATACACGAGTCCATAATATCAACTTGGTAACTGAAATGGATAGCAGTCCTATTATGGTGGAAGCAAACAATGAAGAGCCAGTCTCACCATTCATTTTATACCGCAAACCACTGTAAATTACTAGTTCAAACTTAAATTAACTGTCAGTGTTATATTGTGTCTGACAAGCAGGCTTAGCTTGAGTCTGCACATACTAGCTATTATCCCAGCGATAATTAATTAAAAGTCACTATAAATTCTTCAGTACAAAAGACATATAAATCCAACCGAGATTATATTTGTTTGTCTAGAAAATATTATCATTCGTCCTACTGCCTTTGTCTGGTATCCTCTATAAATATTTTCCTCACTCTACAACGTAGGAGCTCGGGTATTATAGGCTGATTTCCCTCTCCCCCTGTTTGTCAAGTACACTGTTCGGTATCCGACAATGTTAGGATAGAATTTGTCTGTGTGGTCATTTCGATTTGACGAAAAAATTACTGTCAAAGCACTAACATATCATAAAAACGAAAAAAAAATCACAATCAAAACAAAAACTTGGATATTACGCACATTCTCTATCTAAATGGGGGTTCGTTCTTAGTCAGAAAAGAAAAACGACAAAACTTCCGCGTTCGTTTGTACTTTTAAATCAGTGGTCCAACCAAAAGCCTGCGTCGATACTTCTCCAATACGGTACCCTTCTTGGCAGTTCCTTCAGATGAAGACCTTTGCCGAATCGTGGCCGTAAAAAGCCGCGGCATAACAAGCCGCTAATGACCAGCCCTCGGGCAGACTTTGTCTTCCTTCTGGATGGGCACAAAAATCTCCTCAGTGTCAAATAGAGGAAAAGAAGTAAACAGAGCGGCCCATTCGCCAAGACGACGGTAGGAAGCTTAAGTTATCTGAAAGCAAAGGCCTGGACATTGGTGGTCAACCAGTCAGATCGATAAGCGTTGTTGTGTAACGGAACTGACATTGAGAAAAGACCATAGGCTACACGGTTTCTGATACATTAACCTTTCACTGCAAGGGAAGGCAAAGCCTTTACGTAATAAACTCGAAACATGACAAGAAAGTATGAACTGACGTATTTACACAGGAAAACACACATCTGTTTTGATAGACAGCGTGTTTAGGTCTGGAAACCTACATAGCAAAGACGTTCTATAACAATGTGAGCTCCCACAGAAGACGCTATTTAACGTACCGGTACTTCTAATCTTATTGTCTCGTTCTGCGCGGTCTTTCCACAAGCTCACTCACGACTAGATCTACTGGACTTTTCCAATAAGACACGTTCTGACGTTTGAACAAATCCAAACAGCAACATAATCAAAGTTAATCACGCTGACCACAACGTAAGGTAATCTCTGTTAGTGTTACTGTTAGCTGCTCCAAATTCCACAACTCAAAACTAGCATTACTTGTTCTTTCTTCATCGTCGGGACAACAATCAACTGTGTAGAAAACGGTGGAAAATATTAGCCTAAGATTCGAATGGGGCACAGGATATTTATTGAGCACCACACAGGATGGGAATGAAACAGTTTATTTCTACTTTTATTTTACAATTACAAAAGGTTTTTCTTAACATCGAGCCTGCAAATTAATCTCAAGAGTAAAGAAACGTGTCAAAACTAAACATACGTTTGATTTACCGGTATTCAAAATTTTTAACCATGGATCCGTGAAGGGAATCTCAAGATATCATAAATATGAACTATTTTGAACGAGTAATGTCATTAAAATATATTATATAATGTAAACAGGCTGGGTGCTCATATTCAACCGATCTCAACCTGAATATCCATTTTTGTTAATTTATAGTGTCGTTCATAATTATTTTTATTTTACAGTCGCATTCTTCTTGTAACAGAATTTGAACTCCAGTCTTGCTCACCCACAGCACAGCCATGACCACCGTCAAATCAAACACTAACGATACGTAACACAGCACCCACTTCGAATAAACCGAGACTCTATCACAATTATCTTTGAGACCTCGTGACAAGTTACTGGATATCTCCATTAGTGGAGAGCGTCCTGACGACCAACGACATGTTGGTGAAATTCCCAGCCCTATCAAGCATGTAAATATCTGCCGTTGGTCGTTCTTAGTGTTCCTAGGGATTGAAGAAAACGTTACTTTCATTATCATAAAATCCTACACAGTTGTTAGGGCACACGTAGAAACGTGCCAGAGTAAAAGATATAATCAGTTTAGCCCAGAATATCACGTGGTTCTACAGAGTTGTACGAAAGATCTGTCTGTCTATCTGTCTGTCTGTCCTTCCTTTTGCCTGTCTGTCTTCCCATCTGTGTGTCTATTTATTTATTTATTGACTTGTTTGCTCTGTCTATGGCTGTCCCAATACAAGAGTAATCAAACCATAATCATAGATTTGCGAAAGCTGAAAGGATATTGAATGAAGACTGAGCCGAACAACATTGGCATCAAAAACATCAAATAACGTGTTCGTTGACCAATTTGAATAATTATGCGTAATTTAGTCACAGGGGAAAAGTGGCAGTTTTACGGCCTCCCGAATCATTAAAAAAAGGTGAAAAAGGGGAAGGGGGGATTTATAGATGATTCTCTCTGAATTTGTCTTTTTGGCGGCCGCCATGTTGCACGAGTGCTGGCCTTTTTGTGACCAGCCGTTGCTTTTCATGGGGCTATGAAATCGGACAGAAGAAGGGGAGGTATGAATATATGAAGCTCCACAGAGCACTTTCAATGGTCATCACTGAAAGAAGTGATACTATTCTCAATGTATCCGTAACACTGAAGTCCACGTCAAAGCGATCACGAGAACTACAAAGATCCAGTAGTCTCTCCTTCTCTTTAGAATCCGTGAACACACCAACGAGGTTTCAGTTCAAAGTGAATATTCGAAATAATCGGCCGTCGGGTAGTTTTACATTCACCCAGTCATTAGAAATTGTGAAACCTTTGCTTTCGTACTAAATGATTATCTTCCATATGTGCGATTGGCACATTCACTGCTCATCACACAAAAGATTTTTTTGCGCAAAACGACAGTCCTCATTTCAGTAAGACAAAAGACTTATGGGAGAGTATTCATCTCAAGGATATTAATAACAATGCAATATTGTTTATTTATTCAGTTTTCAACGCTCGGGTGGCGTAATTATTTTTTTCCCGCGATATTGGGCCATGCCTCTCCCCGCTCCCCCCCCCCACCCCCCCTCACCCACACACAACACACGCAGAAATCAACTGTCCTGTCCCAGCCTTGGAGTAGGAGGGCAGAGAGCGGCACTAAACAGGGAGGACACGGTAAAGACTGCGGAAAGGAAAAAAGAGATACGAAAAGGACAGCCAGCGGCTCCATAATAAAATTTTCCCGGCTACTGAGTGAATGCCGTACGATCTGATTGATGTTCAATACTGAGGTGAAGAAGTCGTTCGTCTTGGCCGCCTACGTCCTTTCCCTGTGGAGGTGTAAAGCTGTGTTTGCATGTGTGCGGAAACGGAAAAGGGAAACGGCAAAAATCCATCAAGTGGTAAAAAGAAAGAGTGTTTCCATGCGTAGGGAAATGACGTTTCTGTACACATGAAAACATTCTGTTTCACTAATTCTAGGGTTTTTGACGTTTCCGTCTGCAGTTTCCGTACGCATGAAAACAAAGATTTAGAACCAGACTTGCCTATGGAGTCTTGGGCTTTCTGTTATTTAGCAAAGCTTTGTCCTTCCCTCGCGCTCCAACCTTCCCGTCGATCACATCCATACAACCTAAGATAAAACAATTGGGTCCGCCCAGCAGATCGAAATGATTGAATATTTTTGGAGGGAGATTTTGGTAATGATTCATGGACAAGATATGCAAATACCTCAGACGTTGGCGGGAGTGGGCTACAGGTGGCCGCATTAACAGGACAGGAAGTCCTCGTCACCCAGGGCAACTGGTGAAACATGAATTGCCATTCACGTGCTTCTGTCAGACTGTCTACTTCCACAGGCTACCCCCCCCCCCCCGCATCATTCGTGTTAAATGGAATATATCTCGTTCCGGAATCTCAGAGTGAAATCAACACATCTGTATTTCTTCCGATCTATTCCGACAGTCTCGTGCGTGGACTCAGAAACATCGGACCATTTTCTTTTCGACACACAATCGTCAGAAAATTGTTAGTATTGCGAATCTGGAGAGATCACAAAAGCACACACAGAACAAAACAACAAAACAACGTTTTCTGGGATAATTCGGATGTTTCTATCCTCTGAAATTTGAAATTTATAACAATGTCGGCAAAAGATGAGCAGCAGGAACGTAGAATAGGCTCAGAAGAAGTCACCAGTGGTAAGAGAGAAGATTACTGGTTCTGCTAGGGGCTATCCCCAAAGTAGGTTACGTACGTTCGATTTTGCCTCAAAATCCGTTGAGGGCTCAGAAAATTTCAGTAGCCTACAGTTCATTTTATTTTTTCCCAGCGTTTGAAACTTAAATCATTCATTGTAATAATATGGGATTAATCCAAGTAATATTTCCAGCCAATGCCATTAAATAATCTAAGACATTTATATTATAGTTTTCAATTTTTGTGTGTCTGTCCAAGATCTTTGGTGCGCACCTTTGTGAGACTTTCCGGGATAACGTTTAAACAAAAGGAAGCGCATATCCGTACAGCATGTTGTGCACACAATTCGATGACGCAGAACACACAATGAGAATGAATCTTCTTCATTCATAGATGAGCGCTTACATTTTAGACCAATCAGGTAGAGCTACGCCAGCCCACAACATGTTGTAGTGCATACAACATGTTGTACGGATACGAACTTCGTAAACAAAAAGCCCCCAATTTTGGATAAATAACTTAAGGGAAGGCCCCACCGAGTCTAAATCCGGCACTTTTTGTTTTGCAGGGCGGTGATGGGGGTGGGGGTAGGGGGGGGAGGGGGGGGGAGGAGTTAGGACTTAAAACTCTGAGGTTAACACTTACAAATAGCCAGGCCTAATGGAGAAGTGCAGTGCTGGGTGTCCCATGTAATCTCTTTGTTCTGTGAGATTATTTTACGTGACCTCCAACAGTACTGGCCCGGCAAAACTAAGTAATTTACAATTTCTTCTTTGAACTTTGATTAAATTCAAATAGTGTTTTTGATTTATGCATAAAAAAAAAAAAATATATAAACAAAAAATAATCTTTACAATGAGCCACAAGTGCGCGTGCGCACACACACACACATACACACACGCACACACACACATACACACGCACGGACGCACACACACAAGCACCATCGGTTACGTCACTACAAAAAAGAATAACCAGGTCAGGTCAACATGATCTGGCAATATTACACTTTTTTTTTTCTTTCTTTACTCTGATCCTCAAATCTCCAACCACGTAAGCAGTTTATATTTATTATTTTCTTTGAAAAGCCTAGCTTGGACCTGATTCAGCTGATCTTTCCCCCCTCTTTCCATGTAATTTAGATTGAAACAAAGAAAAAAAAATCTTGGAAAATCTTGGAAAATCCTGGAAAAGCTGTGGATTGTCAGAAATCTTCGGGCATGAATCAGATTTCTTTCTCTCTGAAAACGTACCGTCGAAACATTTGGATAAGTGCAGAGAGCCTATGTAGTGCACCAGAATTTGTTTGAGATAGATATTTGCTTTTGACACCGTCAGAAATGTTTTGAGCGTTCGACAGAAGAATTTTTGCCCCCCCCCCACCCCCGCCCCATATATAAAGCGTACCTGAGGGAGAAAGGATGGGAGTGAGTTCTAAAGAGCGCACGCACGTTTTTCAACTACGATTGCGAATTTCAAAAAAGATGTCAAAATGACCCGCAAAAACAAAGAAAGTTGTTGGATAATAAATAACGAATGTTTCTAGTGAAACAATCAAATTTTAATTTTCCATGCAAAATGTCACTTAAAGTCTTAAGATATCAGGGTTTTATCTCTGCATTCAATTTTTATGGCTGCACCCTTGACAAACTACCCCTAACAGTAGCACTACCCTAGACAAACTACCCGTAACACTGCCCTAGACAACATTACCCCTAACAGTGCAATAGAAAATACTGCCCTAGACAACACTTCCCCTAACACTGCCCTAGACAAAATTACCCCTAACACTATCCTAGACAAGATTACACCAAACACTACCCTAGACAACACTACCCATGAGACTGCCCTGGACAACATTACCCCTAACACTACCCTGGATAAGATTACCCCTAACACTACCCTAGACAACACTTCCTCTAACACTACCCTAGACAAACTATCCCTAACACTGCCCTAGACAACATTAGCCCTAACACTGCCCTAGACAATACTTCCTCCAACACTACCCTAGACAAACTATCCCTAACACTGACCTAGACAACATTACCCCTAACACTGCCCTAGACAACATTACCCCTAACAGTGCAATAGAAAACACTGCCGTACACAGCACTACCCCTAACACTACCCTACACAACATTACCCTTAACACTGCCCTAGACAACACTACCCCTAACACTACCACTAACCCTCTCCAATCCATAGAGACAACTGTTCCTAATGAAATAAACGTTTCCCATTGTAAAGGAGATGAAATTGAGCGAACAGCAAAAAAACTAGTGTTTGTACCAAGGTGGGATATTGGCAGCTCCCGCGCGCGCAGCTAATCATGAATAAAATTACATTGTAACTGTTTGTGATGTGTCTGCACCCGTGCGTGTGAACAAATCGATTGTAGACTATCTGATGGGTGGGTGGACGGAGGAGGGGAGCTAAGGGGGATGGGGGTGGGTGGATGGGTCAAGGTTTTATCAGATCCCTAGCCAGCCAAGCAACGGATTCCCAAAGGTGTTGGGGGGGGGGGGAATTATTGTTTTTCATTCCCCGATGGAGTCAAGCTATGCACGCTGTAACTAGGTCACAGAGATAAAAACATTGATCACACGTTTGTGTGGCATTTTAGGGCCGATAATAACTGGCAATAATATAATTCTCTCAGGCACGTTTACGCATGTTAGGGACAGTAATAACCGCTTATAATAATTTATACTACTCTCTTATACGTGCACACATTCTATATTAATTCATACTACTCTCATGTACATATATACATGTACACATTTTAGGGACTATCATATAATAATGGAGCTTGGGCCCAACTTTGTTCCCGCAAAGGCTATTTTACTACGCAACGTAGAGAAAGGAAACTTGGCACATGTATGTAAAATTTATTAAGCCTGTACGTGTCGAGCTCATTTTTTCCCGAAACTCTTTACTTTTCCCAGAAAGTCAGTTATAATTATCAGTTATCAATTCATGATTGCGAATACGACGTGATAATGTACTTCCGTCAATTTCGTCATTTCCGCCTCTTACCGGAAATGCAAATTCTCGAACTAGAGTTCACTTGAGATTCAGCCACGCCAAGTAAATTTTGATACCAAGTATAGTGTTATACAGATGAGGTGAGTGCCATTCGTTCATACCAAGAAAACTGTGTAGAAACATTTAGGCCTATAGTGTGCTTCAAGCTCGGAATGAAATATTTTTATTATAGATTTTAGATCTCGGAGTGTCAGTCATGCCAAGAAAACTTTGTCGAAAGGCTAGGCCACTCACGCCTCGAACTCTAGAGCTAATGCTCAAAGAAAGGAAAATGTAATAATAAAGTAAAAATAAAAGAATCACGGGATTTTGAACAAGACCTAATGCCGCTCACACAGCTCGGATTTGCATGAAATTTTACATGTGCCCGCCCTTCGACCCGCAAAAGTTTTTTTTTTAAAATTTGGAGTCTTGCAAAGGTGGGGAAGTATTTTTTGAGTTTGCTTGATGCCGCTAATTGACTACTTCCGATCCTTCATTTTTTACGACAACGTGAGCCCATGACGTCATAATTTCCTGAAAAATTCTCCTAACTATCTATTAATAGCCAATTTTTTTGTGGATAACCCAAAGTGTCTCGACATCAATGTCTTTGTGCTGATTCCTTTCGGTCTGGAGTGTTGTGCTTAACCATTCGAAGAATGGGGAAATTACTAGTCATATAATAATGGAGCTTGGGCCCAACTTTGTTCCCGCAAAGGCTTTTTTACTACGCAACGTAGAGAAATGAAACTTGGCACATGTATGTAAAATTTATTAAGCCTGTACGTGTCGAGCTCATTTTTTCCCGAAACTCTTTACTTTTCCCAGAAATTCAGTTATAATTATCAGTTATCAATTCATGATTGCGAATACGACGTGATAATGTACTTCCGTCAATTTCGTCATTTCCGCCTCTTACCGGAAATGTAAACTAGAGTTCACGATCCAGCCACGCCAAGAAAACTTTGATACCGAGTATATTGTTATACAGATGAGATGAGTGCCATTCATTCATACCAAGAAGACTGTGTAGAAATATTTAGAGTGTGCTTTAAGCTCGGAAGGAAATATTTTTATTATAGACTAGATCTCGGAGTGTCAGTCATGCCAAGAAAACTTTGTCGAAAGGCTAGATCTAGATCTAGGCCTCTCACGCCTCGAGGGTCGAACTAGAGCTAATGCTCAAAGTAGTCAAAGAAAGGAAAATGTAGATCTAATAATAATATTTAAAAAAACCACGTGATTTTTAATAAGACCTACTGTCGCTCACACAGCTCGGGTTTGCGTGACATTTTACATGTGCCCTCCCTTCGACCCCCAAAAGGTTCTTTTTCAGATTTGGAGTCTTGAAAGGTGAGGAAGTATTTTTTTGAGTTTGGGGTTGCTTTATACCGCTAATTGTCTACCTCCGATTCTTCATTTTTACGAACACATGGACCCATGAAAAATTATCGGTGCGCACTACTGTGCACTGCATACTACTGTGATACTATCCTATCTATCTATTGAAAGCCGATTTTATGTGGATGACCCAAAGTGTCTCGACATCAATGTCTTTGTGCTGATTCCTTTCGGTCTGGACTGGTGAGCTTTGTTTTTTACCATTCGAAGAATGGGACAGTTACTAGTAATAACTAATTATAATAATTTATACTACTTTCATATAAGTATTATACACATTTTGGGGACTGCGATGACTGGCTGTAATATAACAGTCCCATGTACGTAATGCACGGACAGACAGAACATTCTGCCATCGTATTTACATCACCATACTCATGGACACAAGTAACTGTCTACAAACCAGACATGACCAATATGCCGGCGCCGGGCTTATTGAACATTCCTTTACACATCGGTCACCGAAATAACAAACAAAAATAAAGAGACAGACACACAGACAGACAGACAGACACACACACACACCCATACACACACACACTTTTTCTTTAAAAGTCAATATCCAGATAAATGACATGCCATTTACTGAAGGACTTTACTACATTATGAGATCCTCTGCATCTCAACATTTTTCAGGTCTGGCCCTTACCATACATCGTCAAGCTCATTCCACAACTGCCTTAGTCATTTTTTTTGGCGTTTTGAAATGAAATCTCAACTTAATCGGACAATCATATTGCACTGTTCAACACTTACATTGTTTTGTTTCATATGGGAGCGTAGTCTGATTACAAAGGCAAACAGAAAATCTTGTATTTGTATTTGTATACTTCTTTAATCCCATTAGGGAAATTTGCCTTTGTGCCATTGCAGCCCAGTTATAACTGGAGCAGACACGTCGTCGCTACGGTGCAGCGCCTATCGGCGGTTTATTTTTTATTTTTTGGGGGGGAGGGGGGACGAGGGAGGGAGGGGAGGGAATGGTAGGGATGAATTTTTATTTAATTTGCCCGGGCAGCAACCTTTGAGCCTGCTCTTTACTATTTCCAACTGCCAAGGTATCTTTAACGTGCGCAACGTGCACACGGGCCCTCCGAATTTTTTTCGTCCTTATCCGAGAAAGATCCTATCCCCCCTCCCCCCTCCCCCCAAATAGGATCAGATCAGGGACACGAAAATATGAGAAAAATCCCAAAGTTCCAACATGCCTGCACCGGCCAGGTTTTGAACCCGGGACCCTTGGCATGAGAGGCGAGCACCTTGCTCACTGTTCAGCTACAGCTTTCTAAGTATAATTACGCCCCCCTAACAACAAATACTACTATAGATCTAATCAAAGTAAACAGTTTTCTTTGATTTTCAAAAAACACCAAAACATGACTTAGGTTATTGTGGAATGATCTTGACGATATGCAAAGCGCTCAGCGTGGAAGAGCAGAGACGATTCGTTGTTGCCCCACCCAAGACGAATATTTTCAGGGCAATGGTACGTAAGTCTCCTCAACCAAGAGACTAGAGCGGGGGTTCCCAAGCTGTTCGGTCCCGTTTACCTCTGACAACTTTCTAAAGTACTTTTACCCCCACAACGTTTTGTTCCCTGTACGAAAATGATATACCGAAATACTGGAAAGTACAGGGGCTTCTGCTGTGTAAGTTATAATAGAATATATTAATCAGTTAAATTAACATACGAGAGACTGATGTGATTTCGCATTGTGGGATAATTTGTTATATTTTCTGTATTTCGTTTTTTTTTCTAGCCTTATTCTCCTCTGAAGTAATTACTACATTCCTAATACGGTAATTAAGAAATGTAAAATACAGATTTCATAAGTCCAAAAACGGCAGAATGAAAGAAACAGTTTTTTCCCCCAAAATTGGTGTACTTCAAATTTTCTTTCAATCCTCAGGTGTTTTTCTTAATTATAATTTTTCGAAAAAAAAAATTAAATTAAAAATGCACAAATTCAGAATCAGCAAATTTACTCCCTGGGTCAGCGAAGTTCACCATCTAGAAGTAAATTTACCCCAGGTCAGCGAAGTTCACCATCTAGAAGTAAATTTACCCCAGGTCAGCGAAGTTCACGATCTAGAAGTAAATCTATCCCCTTGGTCAGCGTAGTTCATCATCTAGAAGTAAATTTATCCCAGGTCAGCGAAGTTCACCATCTAGAAGTAAATCTACCCTCTTAGTCAGCGTAGTTCATCATCTATATAGGAGTAAATTTACCCCCGGTCAGCGAAATTCACCATCTAGGAGTAAATTTACCCCAGGTTGGAAAAGCCTGGACTAAAGAGGGGATATCCTGGTGACAATGTAACAGCTGAGGTTGTTCTAGCACGTTATAGTAGGGGGGAGTTAGTTGATCTAACTACAACCCTTTAGAAAACGAAACTATTACAGCTGTAAAATAAATAAACACGAGATCCGACGATAGATTAAATAATACTAAAGTTTAATAACTGTATAGTGAACAATAAATTACTAGGAAGACACCAGCGAAACTAAATATCTGCGCCACACAAAAGGAAACTCACTTACTCACCCCCCAACCACTCACACAGGTCTATATATATAAACATCCCTACAGAAAGTTCCCGAAATAAACGTTACCTTTGCCCTCGCACAAACTAACCAATCACGCATCAATACGTCATCAGGTTACATCACTCAAGGCCAAATCTGGCGTAAACATTCGTTTCCACAACGTTTCGAATGTTCGGTGTCACGAGTGGAGTGAGCGATAGTTAATAATTACGGGGGGAAAGGAGGAGAGTAAAATTAACGCACGGAGACAGGGAAGAAAAGTCGTGCATGTCATGAGTGGGGGGTCTGAATGAGACGAAAGCGCGGTATTACTATCACTGCAAGTTAGAAGGTCCTAGGGATCGGACCTGTGCATAAGAGCCCATCGGGCGGACATAAAGGGGAAGCAGTCGAGAAGACTAGTGAGAGTCTTTCCAGTTATGACTGGTATGTAGAACGTTGATTGATTATTATGATTGATGTATTATATTATATTCGTCTATTACCATGATGTGAATAAGTATATGTGAGGAATGTGGAAGTCCTTGATATTGGATATAGCAATGTGCGCCATGAGCGATAGATGAAAGTGAGTTCATGGATTTGTAGCGCGAGTGAGTAGTGTGTACTCCGATGGAAGTGTGTTACCGTAAGATGTGTGGTGAGTGAAAGGTGAACTAGTGTGTGTACGTTTCATGGGTTGTAAGGAGAGGTGGAGTGAATAGAAATGGTAGGGTATTATACCAATGTAATGTTATTCTTGTAGGTGTCGGGGACGGGCCGCAGAGCCACCTCGATGAGCACAGGGGATAGGCCAGCATAGGGCCGGAGGCCACACATAGGCCAGAAGTGAGGCTGTCAGTGCAGGACAGTAGAGGCACATAAAGTCGTGGCAGTCAGGCCACGGGCAGGGACGTAGATATGAGAGTGAATGAGATACTATGTTGTTGCCATGTTGATAGGCTAGTGAACTGATATTATGTTGTTGCCATGTTGATGGCTAAGGAAATAATAATGTGTTATTGCCCTGCTGAGGTGCTAGGGGAGTGCTACGGTGTATGACAATAGGAAGGTGATGTTGAGAGACTGCGGTGCCAGTGAATCATTAATGTACTATTAAGACCCTGAGGGGAGAGGCTGAGGCCGAAGTGCCTTTAGGAGTAACTACCGGATTGTGGATCCGAGGGAGCGTGTGTGTGAGAATAAGGCCGTTGTACGGCAGTCATTTCAATAATATAATATATGTAATTGCGCTAGTATATGTATAATTATGGTTAATAAATGTGTGAGTCTGATGGATTGTTCTGTTAAGTGTTAACTTGTTTGTTCGTGATTGTTGTCCTGTCATAACTTATTACATCTCCCAGTCTGGGATTTGTGACACTGGGGGCTCGTCCGTTGTGACATTGGGGGCTCGTCCATTGTGACTCGTCCATTTTCGTAATATTTAGTTGTAGTTAGTTAGTAGGTAATTGTGCTGTCTTGTTCCTTGGATGAATGGACATTTCATGATATGATTTATGTATAATAATGAATGTATATTGATGCATGTATTGCTATGAATAGGTATTAATTTGTATTTAAACTTTCCAGAGTGTGTGCGTGCAGCCTGAGGAGACGAGCAGCCAGAGCTCCGATTAAAGGGAGGAGTTTGACTCAAAATTTCAAAAGTTAAGTGAAAATTTTGTACCCTGGATTAAGGGCTGTCTTTTCATCTGTCTGTTTCCCTGTTTTTGCTGTTTTCGTTGTAATTGATTATACGGGCGGTGGCGCGGGTTTGCTGTGTTGAACTTAGTTTATCCTTTTAAAAAGGTGTGGTAAACTTTGGAACTTCGTTCATCACAGTGACCAGTTCTGTAGGGACCTGTATTTTTGTTTAGATTGTAGCGTTCTATCTTCCTCGTTGTTTTAGGAAGACGTTTCTCTTGTCCCTCTTCTACCTTTCTGTAGATACGTTCTTTTTTTTCAGACTCTGTTCTTGTTTGTACCGTGTAGTGTAATCGGCGTAGTAGGTTGCATTTTTTTCCCATTATATAGTTTTTTTTTGTAGAAGCTTTGTCCTAGTCTGGTTCGTTGTCCTTGACGTACTTGTGGTCCTTCTACTGTATTTCTTCATTCTTGTCGTTTCTTTTTTCCTTTATAATTAGTAGTGCTATACATTTTATAGATATAGAATTAGTTGTGCTGTAAAGGTAAATTTCTGAATTGTATTTGAGACAACTGGGTATTGTTATATCTGGTGTGATCTCAGGTCTCTGGTCGTGTCGTTAGTTATCATACCGGCAGGTTAGCCGTTTTTTTTAATACATACCATAACCATAAATCTGTGAAATGGCGGAACTCCAACAACTAATGAAGTTGGGTAAGGAACTTGGCCTGGAGGGAGAGGAGCTACGCGGCTGGATTAAAGAACAGCAGGCGGATTTGCGCGATGAGCGTGCTAAGGATAGAGAGCGAGAAAAAGAGGCTAAGGCTCAGGAGGAGGAAAGAGAGGCTAAGGTTAAGCAACAGGAAAGAGAGGCTAAGGATAAGGAACAGGAAAGGGAGGATAGGCAACAGGAAAGAGAGTTTAAGTTAAAGGAGTTAGAAGCTCAGCGACAGGAGAGACAGGATAGGGAGCAGGAAAGGGAGATAAGGTTAAAGGAGATAGAGGCGCAAGTGAAGATCGCCGAGTTGGAAATCAAAAAGAATGCACCAACAGAAACAGTTGAGCGGCAGGTACACAATAAAGGTGGCGTTAGGATTAAGCTCCCTACGTTCGACGACCGGAAGGACGACATAGACGCCTTCCTTTACAGGTTCGAACTGAACGCACAATTGCAATGGGGGGAAAATAAGGAATTATGGGCCACGTACCTGGCATCGCTATTGCAGGGGCGAGCGTTAACATACTTTAAAGAGCTACAGCGCGAAGACGTGCAAGATTACGATAAGCTGAAGGCTTTGCTGCTTCGCCGATTTGCGCGTACCGAGGAATATTTCCGGGAGCAGTTTAGGCGAGCACGTGCAGATACCAGGGAGGACTTTGCTGCCTTCGTCGCGAGACTAACGGAGTATTTCGCGAACTGGGTAGACTTGGCGCATGTGGGCACGGATTTTGCTAAACTGAAAGACTTAATGATCCGTGACCAGCTGTACGCGTCGTGCCACAAAGATCTGGTGGCTTTCCTGAAAGAGAACGAACCCGCGACGGTGCAGGAGGCGTCTAAGTTGGCGGAGGCATACCGTACGGCGCATCCGTCCAAACCAGTCGCCAGGGCGTACGTCCAAGATGCTGGGTACGTCGCCGTTGTCGAGGGGTCGCCGGCAGGACTTGGGGACAGGTCGCGTCAGCGTGGTGCCTATAGCGGGCAAGCCCAGGGGCAGCGTAGGGGCTATCACCAATCACCGGCATATGGATCCGGTAAGTTTGACCGAGCAGGAGGGCTAGGTCGCGGTAATGGCCGGGGGCGAATTGTGACCTTTGCCGATGACCGACGGCATAGGGACTCTAGTTCCGGTCGCGATGGGTCACGGGGACCCAGGCCTAGAGCAGCACAGGGAGCGGAGTGTTGGACTTGCGGACGCGTGGGTCACTTTTCACGCGAGTGTAGGGCCGCGAAGTGTTGGAACTGCGGTAGAGCGGATCACATCAGCGTGAACTGCCCTGCAGGTAGGATAGCGGCGAACGTGGACAGTAGCTCCAGTCCATGCTCCCCAAATAAATTTCATCATGCGGCTGCGTGTGTTACATCGGACAACGGAGGCGGACAGTATTCTAAGTGTCCCAGTTGTGAGAAGTTATTATCTTCCGGTGTTTTACCTTGTGGGAGAAAGATCCCCGTCATAAATTCATGTCATACAGGAGGTGGTCTTAGGGTTTATCCGGGGTTTGTTGGGGACGAACCGGTCTCGGTTTTACGAGATACGGGATCTACCGTTGTGGGAGTGCATAGAGACTGCATTCGGGATTCACAGCTTACAGGTGAGACTGTCCCGTGCATCCAATTTTCGGGGGCCATTGAGAAATTACCCATGGCAAAAATAATGATAGATACACCTTTCCTTAGCGGGGAAGTCGAAGCAGTCGTTGGTTGTTTTCCAGGCGCCCAGCTCATCATTGGGAATGTATCACGGGTAGTTTCCCCTTCCGATGAGAACGTGCAAGCATGGTCGCAATCAAAAGGTATTGACTTTTGCGCCGCGGCCGAAACACGCCGACGGGTAGCCGATAAAGATAAGATTAGACCTTTGGCTACGCCAGCGGTCAACCTAGATATCACGCCAGAGCGCTTGGCGAGATTACAAAGGGAGGACCCATCATTAAACCCATGTTTTGGGGAAGCGCGAACCGAGAAAACGAGGAGATATATAAACGGGTCATCTTCTTTTTTTGTCCAGGGGGGCATTCTGTTCCGTATGTACGTCACAGTGGCTTCCGTTCAAAAGCAGGTCGTCGTGCCACGGTCGTTAATTGCTACAGTATTGCGTCTGGCCCATGATGTTCCATTAGCGGGTCATATGGGAAGTGCTAGAACCAAGGAGAGAGTTCTAAAAGATTTTTATTGGCCATCGATACATAGAGATGTGCGGTTATACTGTAAGACGTGCAGTGCGGGCCAAAAGACGACGCATAAGGGTCGTACACCCCAGGCTCCTCGTCAAAAGATCCCCACGGTTTCGGAGCCGGTTAAAAAGGTTTCGATAGACCTTGTTGATTTAAGAGAAAGACTATCTTCAGCGCGCACTATAGCAGAAGAAGCGTCTAGTATCGCTTCAGCAAGAGCAAAGAGCTATAAAGATAGAGGATCTAAACTGAGAATTTTTAAGCCAGGAGACAAGGTCCTATTGTTGTTACCTACGGACCATAATAAGTTATTGATGACATGGAAGGGTCCTTATGTTATTGAGCGAATTGTTTCGAAGGTAGATTACGCTATCCACATTGATGGATCAGTAAAGGTTTTCCACGTTGATATGCTGCAGAGGTTTCATGAGAGACCAGAGTATCTGTATTCTCATATTAGTGTTGAAGGACATACCTAATGTCGTGTCATTCTTTGATGATATAGCATGCCATACGTCGACATGGTCTGATCATATTCAGACACTAACAGTAATTTTTCAACGATTACGCCATTTTGGGTTAACTGCTAAACCCGCAAAGATGGATTTGGCATGTCCAGAGATAATATTCTTAGGACATATTGTGGGTAGAGGTGTTCAGAGACCTGAAGTAACAAAAATTGACAAGTTAGTAGGGTTGCAAATCCCTAAAACAAAGAAACAAGTCAGAAGCTTAGTGGGAATTTTAAATTATTACAGAAAGTTCATTCCAAATTTTTCCTCCTTGTCATCTTCTCTTACTGACCTTACTAAGAAGGGACAACCCGATAAGGTCCAGTGGACGTCTGAATGTCAGACATCATTTGATAATTTGGTGACAGCATTATCATCGTCACCCATTCTGATATTACCCGATTTTCGATCTAATTTTATCCTCAGAACGGATGCGTCGGACTCTGGTGTCGGCGCTTGTCTTCTACAGGAGAAGAACGAATGTCTCCATCCTGTATGTTATGTCAGTAGGAAGTTATTGCAGAGAGAAAGAAAGTATTCTGTGATAGAGCGTGAGTGTCTTGCCATTGTCTGGTCCGTCCAGAAACTGGGACGTTATCTCATGGGACGAGAATTTTGTATCCAGACGGACCACAAGCCACTGACATTTTTGTCGAAGAATCGTTCGTCCAGCCCACGCTTGTCTAGATGGGCATTGGCTTTACAGCCGTACACCTTCGTTATTCAACCAATTCCAGGAACCAGCAATCATATCGCCGACTACCTTAGTCGAGCCTAGGGGAAGATTTCAGGAGCTTATACATCAGAGGACAGGAACATTGACAGGATCTGTGTGAATGAGTCGACTTTAAAATATTGACATTATAAATATGATATGAAGAATGGTTGATAGGTTGAATGGTTTTTGATTCTGTATTAAGTATTGTGGTTAGTTAGCTATTCATGATGTGACACATATATGCATATTGCAGGCCATATTGATCCCCATATTTTCCCCTGATTTCGGTATTTTATATACTAGGGGAACTGCTAGGTCAGTTTTTTGAGTGTAGGTATTGCTCACGCTCAATCGTTGACAGTCATCTTGATGCGATTTGAAATTAATTGCATTAATTTTTTTGGGGTGGGGGATGATGTCACGAGTGGAGTGAGCGATAGTTAATAATTACGGGGGGAAAGGAGGAGAGTAAAATTAACGCACGGAGACAGGGAAGAAAAGTCGTGCATGTCATGAGTGGGGGGTCTGAATGAGACGAAAGCGCGGTATTACTATCACTGCAAGTTAGAAGGTCCTAGGGATCGGACCTGTGCATAAGAGCCCATCGGGCGGACATAAAGGGGAAGCAGTCGAGAAGACTAGTGAGAGTCTTTCCAGTTATGACTGGTATGTAGAACGTTGATTGATTATTATGATTGATGTATTATATTATATTCGTCTATTACCATGATGTGAATAAGTATATGTGAGGAATGTGGAAGTCCTTGATATTGGATATAGCAATGTGCGCCATGAGCGATAGATGAAAGTGAGTTCATGGATTTGTAGCGCGAGTGAGTAGTGTGTACTCCGATGGAAGTGTGTTACCGTAAGATGTGTGGTGAGTGAAAGGTGAACTAGTGTGTGTACGTTTCATGGGTTGTAAGGAGAGGTGGAGTGAATAGAAATGGTAGGGTATTATACCAATGTAATGTTATTCTTGTAGGTGTCGGGGACGGGCCGCAGAGCCACCTCGATGAGCACAGGGGATAGGCCAGCATAGGGCCGGAGGCCACACATAGGCCAGAAGTGAGGCTGTCAGTGCAGGACAGTAGAGGCACATAAAGTCGTGGCAGTCAGGCCACGGGCAGGGACGTAGATATGAGAGTGAATGAGATACTATGTTGTTGCCATGTTGATAGGCTAGTGAACTGATATTATGTTGTTGCCATGTTGATGGCTAAGGAAATAATAATGTGTTATTGCCCTGCTGAGGTGCTAGGGGAGTGCTACGGTGTATGACAATAGGAAGGTGATGTTGAGAGACTGCGGTGCCAGTGAATCATTAATGTACTATTAAGACCCTGAGGGGAGAGGCTGAGGCCGAAGTGCCTTTAGGAGTAACTACCGGATTGTGGATCCGAGGGAGCGTGTGTGTGAGAATAAGGCCGTTGTACGGCAGTCATTTCAATAATATAATATATGTAATTGCGCTAGTATATGTATAATTATGGTTAATAAATGTGTGAGTCTGATGGATTGTTCTGTTAAGTGTTAACTTGTTTGTTCGTGATTGTTGTCCTGTCATAACTTATTACATCTCCCAGTCTGGGATTTGTGACATTCGGGAACATACTAATATTTACTTAACGAGTCAAAACACCTGACAACAAGCGAGCGAGGAAAAAAACTACTCACTAGAAAAGAAGGTCAGGTCACGGAGTACAGTACACTCTGGCGGTTGTCAAATGAACACATGCTCACCAGTGTAACAAGAAAACGGGGGAGGGCAAGGGATAGCTTGCAGATGCTACACAACTCCCCAATTTAAGTTGAATATTTTTCAACTCCAAAACATTATTCAGCGTCTGCAATATCTTGAAATAACAATCTTACAGTACTCCCAATCTCACAAAGGTAGTTGCTAATTCTATTACGATTATTAACAATTTCAGTGCCTTCCCAAATTTCATCGCAAATACAATACAATGCAATATCCTTTGCATCACTAGTACCATAACTAATACAATACCGTCATTGCTTCCCAATAGTAAACAGTAGGCCTACTAGTCAAAATAACACAACGCCACCACTGTGGTGAAACAATGGTCAATGATATTATTACAAATCATATAAGGTGAAACGATGGCTCATCGTTTACACAATGCTTCGTGCACGAATCATAGCATATAACTTGTTGTACATAACATGGTTATCTCCAAAATGCACAACTCATACGTACAATGGCAAAAACACCAACACATACCGACCACTAATCAGGGTCTTTCTTCATCATATTAGGTCAAAACAAGTTACAACATTGCAATATAACACAAACACTGCTCGCTCGCAGTCCCCATTTGGGTTACATTTTCCAAAAATTACACCAAGTTCCATCGGTAACTAATATGACATAGCATAAAATCAAAATGTGACTAACACATCATGACTCTCTATCAGCCATCAATTCAATATTCAGTCACAGATGAACTATGTCCCCAATTACAGTACAATACCGCCGTCCTAGAAATTCATCTAGAAGGCAAAAGTATGGGTTACAATGCATTTCACTGATAGTGTACTACTTTAAAATACCCTGCTCAGGAAATCGGCACAGACATTTTCTCTGCCTTTTACGTAGTGAATCCTGAATCGATAAGACTGTAAAAATAAACTCCATCGTAATAACTTTGGACTGTCAAACTTGGCAGAGTTCAAAAACTCTAATGACCGATGGTCAGTTTGGAGCACAAACTCCTTTCCATACAAATACAAAGTAAACTTTTTTACAGCCCAAACAATAGCTAAACATTCGCGCTCTGAGACCGAATATTTTGTCTCACGAGGCAATAGCTTACGACTAGCATATGCCACAGGGTACAACTTTCCCTCGTGTTCCTGCATAAGACTAGCGCCTAATCCGCGATCTGATGCATCAGTTGCTAAGACAAACTCTTTGGAAAAATCTGGCAAACATAACACGGGTTTGGAGATAATGACATTCTTCAAAGAGGTGTACGCTTTCTCCTGCGTTTCATCCCACTGAACTATATTGGGCTGACCCTTTCTAAGTAAATCAGACAATGGTGATGCAATCGCTGAAAAGTTAGGAATAAATCCATGGTAATATCCCACTAATCCTAAGAATGCTTTCACTTCCTTCTTAGTGGTGGGTCTGGGTGCGTCTCGTACCTTACATACATTCTCTTCTAACAGGCCAATCATACCTTCTCCCACTAAGTGTCCAACAAAGTCTACTTCAGACGTTCCAATCAGACACTTCGATGGTCTTGCAGTTAATCCAGCTTGGTCCATCCTCTGCAGTAAGTCCTTGAGAGTCTTCACATGCTCGTCGAATGTCTCTGTATGAATCAGCAGGTCGTCCACATATGCTGTCACATTGTTCATTCCACGGATCAATGGCTTTACGATCCTGTTCAGTGTGGCTCCTGAGTTCATCATCCCAAAAGGCATCCGAATGAATTCATAGTGTTCGCCCATGGTGACGAACGCCGTCTTGGGAATGTCTTGCTCTCGAACTTTCACTTGCCAGTATCCCTTGCTCAGGTCAATCCGAGAGAATAATTTTCCCCTCGAGAGACTCTGAAACACTTCTGATGGCGCTGCTGTCGGATGACGGTCGAATACTGTGATCTTGTTTAACCTCCTGTAGTCGATGCAGACTCGGTTGGATCCGTCCTTCTTCTTGACGACAACAATAGGTGAAGCATAAGCTGATGAGCTCCTTCGAATGATGCCCAGCCGTTCCATGGTGCTAAGCTCCTCCTTCAATGAGTCGCGCATAGCGTAGGGCACCGGGTATGGTCGTTGACGAACTGGTACTTCTGTCGTCAGGTCGATGCGATGTTCACCCAACTGACAGCATCCAGGGAGATTGGTGAAGACATGCTGGTAATTCTTCACCACATCGCAGAGTTCTTGACGTTGTTCCGATGTCAGTTCCGTTCCATACTGGACATCTCTGTAGCCTTCATTCTGGTCCCAGCTTCCTAGGTCGGCAAGGTCCTCCGTCGTTCCACCGTTGTCGCCTTCCAGGTCGCAGTCCTCGATAACTGTCATGCCAGCTGACTCCACGGGTTGACTCTTGTCCATCATGTCGTCCTCTGCTAGTACAGTCTCAGCACTATCACCGCCGCCGTCCTTTATGGCGTTGACATGTTCAGGCGTGGTATCTCTCCTACTGTTGTCCATCCCACACATCTCGGTCACAATAGGTCTCGGTTCCATTGCCACTGCTGCTGCTTTTAACGTCCTTGGAATGTATCTCTTGAGGAGGTTGGCGTGCAAGGTCTTTTCTTTTGCACCCATCTTGACTCTATAGTCGTTAACACCGACAACTGAGACTACCTTATATGGTCCCTTCCATTGGACTAAGAGCTTGTTAGTGTTCGTCGGCAGTAGCACCAACACTTCATCTCCGGGGCGGAACTTCCTCTCTCGCGCCTTCCGGTCGTAGTAGGTCTTCTGTCTACCTTGAGCCTTGGAGAGTTCTTCCGTCGCTAACTTCCATGTGTCCTCCAGCCTCTCACCCGTGCGTGTGAACAAATCGATTGTAGACTATCTGATGGGTGGGTGGACGGAGGAGGGGAGGTAAGGGGGATGGGGGTGGGTGGATGGGTCAAGGTTTTATCAGATCCCTAGCCAGCCAAGCAACGGATTCCCAAAGGTGTTGGGGGGGGGGGGGAATTATTGTTTTTCATTCCCCGATGGAGTCAAGCTATGCACGCTGTAACTAGGTCACAGAGATAAAAACATTGATCACACGTTTGTGTGGCATTTTAGGGCCGATAATAACTGGCAATAATATAATTCTCTCAGGCACGTTTACGCATGTTAGGGACAGTAATAACCGCTTATAATAATTTATACTACTCTCTTATACGTGCACACATTCTATATTAATTCATACTACTCTCATGTACATATATACATGTACACATTTTAGGGACTATCATATAATAATGGAGCTTGGGCCCAACTTTGTTCCCGCAAAGGCTATTTTACTACGCAACGTAGAGAAAGGAAACTTGGCACATGTATGTAAAATTTATTAAGCCTGTACGTGTCGAGCTCATTTTTTCCCGAAACTCTTTACTTTTCCCAGAAAGTCAGTTATAATTATCAGTTATCAATTCATGATTGCGAATACGACGTGATAATGTACTTCCGTCAATTTCGTCATTTCCGCCTCTTACCGGAAATGCAAATTCTCGAACTAGAGTTCACTTGAGATTCAGCCACGCCAAGTAAATTTTGATACCAAGTATAGTGTTATACAGATGAGGTGAGTGCCATTCGTTCATACCAAGAAAACTGTGTAGAAACATTTAGGCCTATAGTGTGCTTCAAGCTCGGAATGAAATATTTTTATTATAGATTTTAGATCTCGGAGTGTCAGTCATGCCAAGAAAACTTTGTCGAAAGGCTAGGCCACTCACGCCTCGAACTCTAGAGCTAATGCTCAAAGAAAGGAAAATGTAATAATAAAGTAAAAATAAAAGAATCACGGGATTTTGAACAAGACCTAGTTCCATGACGTACTGGTAACTGGTCTTCGTTTCCGGCTCCTCTACGTCCTTGGTCCATAGTTGTCGTAAGATGTGCATGGGTCCTCTCACAGTTCTCCCATACAGCAACTCGAATGGGGCAAACTTGGTCGACTCTTGGGGAACTTCACGATATGCGAAGAGCAGCGGGTTGATGTATCTGTGCCACTGCTTGGGTTGCTCTGCGCACAATCGTCTCAATGTTTTCTTCAGTGTGCCGTTGAATCGCTCCACCAACCCGTTGCACATAGGGTGGTAGACTGTAGTGGTCGACTGTCGAATTCCCAGTAGTCTATTCGTTTCCTTCATGACATCTGACATAAACTGGGTCCCTTGGTCCGACAAGATCTCTTCGGGCACACCCAAACGGCTGTAGATGTTCACTAAGGCTTCTGCTACCGTTTCTGCGTCGATCTTCTTCAAGAGTGTGGCTTCAGGGTAGCGAGTAGCGTAGTCTATGTACACCAGGATATACCGATGTCCACCTTCACTTGGGGGGTCGATAGGTCCTACTAAGTCCAAGGCCACTCCCCTAAATGGTACGTCCACTACTGGCATACTCTGCAGGTGCACCTTTGGTGTCGCTCCTTTGTTCACTGTCCTCTGGCATATGTCGCATGAGCGGCAGTATCTCGCGACGTCACCTTCAATTCCAGGCCAATAAAAATTGCTCATAACTCTATCTTTGGTTTTCTTCACGCCGAGGTGTCCTCCGACGATCGAGTCGTGGGCTACACTCAGTACATACTCTCTCAGTTTCTCGGGTAGTACCACTTGCCTTATAACCGTCGCCTGTCTCAGGTCCTTGTAGATCCGGTACAGTACTCCTCCATGTTTCTCAAAATGAACAGATTTATTGCCTCTATTAGTTGGGATCTTCTTCTGCTCTAACTTCCTAATGACTTCGTCTTCTTCTTGGAGTCGGATAAGTTCCTCTCTATCCACTCCCGCGTGCCGTTCTGCCCTCGGCACCTTCAGCGACGTAGACCGGTCCTTCCTCTTCTCATGGGCCCTCGTGGTCACCGCTCCTACCATCACCTCAGTATCAGGGTCGTACGGATCCTTCGCTCCGTCCACGTTCCCGACTACTAGGTCGCAGATGGTCTCCGGGAGACACAGCGCCGTCACTTTGCCCGTCAGGTAAGGCGTCTTCACGTCGATAACGGCTTCCTCCGCCGCTAGCAAGGAGTTATCGATCCTCGCGATAAGTTTCTTCCCACCGGTGAGCTGTCCGTCGTCCACCAGTGCTCGCCGCACCACTACACCTTCACAGCCGGTATCTCTTAGGACATCTACCGCTCGATTTCCAATCAAGCCCTTCATCACTGGTAACTTCAGCTTCTCCACGGTCCTTCCGTCACTGCATCCTCCGCAAGTAACAGGCACCGCTAACTGTAGCTTCCCGTCCTTCATTACCGCTTGAACATTGATGCTGGTGTCAGCCGTCGTCACATCTTGTCTTGACGACTCGTCCGCCGCTATAACTACGGCCGCCGCCGCCTTGTTCGGCTTGCCTCGTCCCATATCCTTCTGGGCTGGACACATCCTCCGAACGTGGCCTGGCTTTCCACAAAGGTAACATTTCAACTCACCTTTGTCGTTTAACTTTGCACGACACTCCGTCGCCTTGTGTCCCGGCCTCTGGCACCTATGGCAGACCTGTGGGCTTCTGTCTCCGTTGGGCCTCTGTCGCACTGGCCGGCTCTGCAGTCTGGCGCTCCCGCTGAGCGTCCGGTTCCTCGCTACCAGGTACGCCTCCGCTGAATCTGCGATGTCCTGTAGCGTCTTTGGTTTCCTCTCCCTCACATGGGTTGCAAGGTCTGGTGGGCAGGCATCCATGAATTGCTCTCTGACAAACAGATCTCTCACTCCTTCGTAGGTCTCCTCCGTCTTCGACAGCTTTATCCACCTCTCTAAATAGGTCTTGATCCTGGTCAAAAACATTCCAACATCTTCTCCATCTTCAGGCTTACCTTGTCTGAACATGAGTCTGTATCCGTCCTCTGACAGGTTGTACCTCTTCTGCAACGCTTCCTTGACCTTGTCGTAGTCCTTGGCTTCGTCGATCGGTAGTCTGCAGAAGCACTCCAAAGCTCTCCCGGTCAGCAGGGCAGACAATGATGTCGTCCAGGTGGATCTGGGCCATTCAGCTGTCTCAGCAAACCTCTCAAACCGCAGCAACCAGCTATCCAGATCGTCCTTCTTGTCCTGAAATGCAGGTAGCTTGGGTCTCTTAGAACTGGCGTGGTCGCTGGTCCCCTGCGTCGACTCGCCTCCACGCTGATGGCGGATCCTCTCCATCTCCAGCTCGTGTTGTCGTTGAGCCTCCTTCTCTTGAGCCTCTATCTTCAGTTGCTCCATGCGATCTTGCCTCTCTCTCTCTCTTTCCTCCCTTAGGCCTTCACGGATGTAGTCCTGTCTCTCCTTCCCAGTGAGCTCCAAGGCGTCTGCTTCCTGGCTAAGCCTTCCAATAGCCTCTGACATGTTGTAGATAGCTTGTCGATGATATTCCTACAATAAACTATGTAAATAAATCTAATAATTTTGATCTGGTCCGCTCGAATATGGTCGGATCCCGGACGAGCCCCCAATATGTAACAGCTGAGGTTGTTCTAGCACGTTATAGTAGGGGGGAGTTAGTTGATCTAACTACAACCCTTTAGAAAACGAAACTATTACAGCTGTAAAATAAATAAACACGAGATCCGACGATAGATTAAATAATACTAAAGTTTAATAACTGTATAGTGAACAATAAATTACTAGGAAGACACCAGCGAAACTAAATATCTACGCCACACAAAAGGAAACTCACTTACTCACCCCCCAACCACTCACACAGGTCTATATATATAAACATCCCTACAGAAAGTTCCCGAAATAAACGTTACCTTTGCCCTCGCACAAACTAACCAATCACGCATCAATACGTCATCAGGTTACATCACTCAAGGCCAAATCTGGCGTAAACATTCGTTTCCACAACGTTATCGAATGTTCGGGAACATACTAATATTTACTTAACGAGTCAAAACACCTGACAACAAGCGAGCGAGGAAAAAAACTACTCACTAGAAAAGAAGGTCAGGTCACGGAGTACAGTACACTCTGGCGGTTGTCAAATGAACACATGCTCACCAGTGTAACAAGAAAACGGGGGAGGGCAAGGGATAGCTTGCAGATGCTACACACACCAATAGCTCTCCATGACACGGTGAAGATCTAGACCGGGGGACAAGACATCCAAACACGAAACTTCTTGTCTCAGCTTGTACAAAACAGTTATCAATAGGCAGAGAGAAGACAGACAGACAGACTGTCAAACATACACAGACAAAACAATGCCGGAAGATTTCTGTACGGCCACGAAAATCGGGGACGACGGATTGGAGTGAAGTAGAGAGGTACCACGCCTGTCTCTAATTGCCGTTCGACGTAAAAAATCTTTTATTCATGCTTGTCCTACACAAAATTGAGCTAATTTAACCTTTAGAATGGGTTTTTGTGCTCTGTTTGATAAAGATTTCTTTCTCATGTTTCTGTGCATTGTACTGAACGTATAATAATAATGAGAGAATTTACAGCCTTGGTCATTTCACTGTGGTATAATCAACTCTATTCCTTCATATTGATTTGTTTCACACACGTCACCCAAAAATTGTGATTTGACCGTGATGCTTTGCAGGGCATCCCGGCACCTATGCCGTTATTGCACGGCCGCTGGGCATGCAAATTTGGGGACTTGTTTCGTAGCACATAAACTTGGCATGCGCCACAGGCAACAATTGGTTGTAATCCAAAAAGAAGACTTGAAACTCTTAGGAAAATGAAACATTTTGGCTTCGGAATTTCCGATTAAAGACGAGGTAAAATTCAAAATTTTGTAGGAACACAAGTTCTGTGACGTGGCATGAAACAAACTAATTGGTAAAGTTTCACGCAGGTTAGCAGAATTGAAATGTAACCGTCGTCATGCAATGCTCGGGCGCTACAAATCTGGCAAAAGTCCAAGTTTTGTGAGATGTAGGGCCAGGTCACAAAAAGGACAGTGTTAGAATTTTTTTCCAAAAACACTCGTAAATCTATTCCCTCGAAACAGTATTCAGTTAAACGATCGAAATCAGTCTGGCTGGATTAAAGATCCTTAAATCCACGAAAAAAATCCGTCTTTAGCTATTATGAAAAATCTAAAGGTTCAAACACAGTGGACACGGCTATCTCAAGTGTCGGTGTTGTCTCGTTGACGTGAAGTGAGGTACCAAACACAGTGAGCCATTTTGTATGCGCTGTCGTGTCATGACCTTGACTAGCCTTGAGGGAAACGTCGGCGCAAAATGGCCACCGAGATGGAAGGAGTGAAACGTATATTATTGTATTGGTTAAAAAGAAGCTGGAAGACGCTTGTACCGAAGGCGATATTGGGTTCGCCAAATATTTCAACGACGAAATACTTTTGGAGAATTTCACCACCTCATCGATGAAGTTCTCAGCGATGAAGAAAAATTAATATCTTATATAAGAATAAAACCTGCAACATTTTCTTTGCTACGGACAAGGTTTGACCCAGAATAGAAAAACGTGATAGCAGTTTGAGGAAACCTTTATAGTGTATAGAATAGAATACACTGCAAGCTGTGAGACAGACGGGAGGTTTTTAGTGCAACCATAAAAAGCTCACGTGAGATTTAGGTAGTCGGTAGTCGGGAGACAAGAAACTGACGCGAGGTAACCACTGTGGCGCCAACGCATTATTTTGGTAGCGATAAATAAGACCTCACGGGATCTCACGGGAACTCTCGTCAACGGGACGTTAGGTCACGTGAAAAAGACGTGAGGTAGCCGTGTCCACTGTGTTTGAACCTTTACTGAGACAATAAAGAGTAAATATGCACCGTAATATAATTTAACCATTTCCCAGGTTAGCTTTTTTCTTCTTTCTTCAAATTCTCAATTCTACTTTGAACAAACGCATCCATGCGCTGACCTAATAAACACGATGTTGCCTATAAATTTTGTGGAATTTCATATTCTCTCATGAGAATAGAGATATTAAAAAACCGCACAATAATGGCCCTGTCTGCTACGAACAGAGCATAAAAGAGAGAAAGAAAGGAAAAGAAACACCATCACGGTTTCCTTGACCTGACAGATCGAATCACGCCAAGCCGTCACGAGCGATGAGAATTTAAAAGACAAAAATAATAGAAAAGTTGATGAAAGAACCAAGGGCGAGGGACGGAAAATTTCAGTTTTCTCTCTCGTGTTGACTGGACTTGACGGAAGGAAAGGCCTGCAAAGGCCACAATAACTCAAGATGCAGTCAAGACCGCAAACATGGGGATGTCACTTATTCCTCATGTCAACAGATTCCAAACTGAGGAGTGCAAAGGCGAAGGACAGACTGATGTACCAACCTCCGCGTCCTGATAAGAACTCGAGGCCTGTGACCAACGAACATCATCATCAACACTACTGAATTATGACTTGACCGAACAACATACTGATTGGTTCATGTCACCCAAGTGACCCCAAATTGTGACTTTGACCGCACGGTGTGCCACTCTCCCATCCACGGCGCTTGAGCAAGCGCGCTTACGAATAATTTTCATTTGCACGGCGGCTGCGCATGCACACTCGCACAGATTAGCTGCAACGCAAAAATAAGAATTAAAACTCCAAGGAGAGCAAAACATAAAACAAAACAAAATAAAAAAACAACAAAAAACAACTATGGCCTTTGAACTTCAAACAAAAAATGAAATTATATTCAAAATTGTACAGGAGCACCTGTCCAGTTCTAATGACGTCAAGTGAAACACACCACTACGGTACTGACACAGTTCGAGTAGTTTAAGGTAGTGCCCCTGTCTTTCATTTCCTTGAAAACTGTATCACTCTTCATAATTATTCTCTTTTCTGTCTCTCCCTCTTCCCCCTCTACTTTTCCCATCCCCAGCCCCTCTTTCTCTCCCTCCCTCTCTCCTCCTAGGGTTTAACGTTTACTTCTTTCTGTCCATCCATCCATCAAGCCATACGTCCAACCGTCCGTCCGTCGGTCCGTCCTTCCCTCCCTTCCTCCATCCATCTATCCATCCATCCACCCACCCACCCATTCAGCTATCTATCTATCTATCTGTCTGTCTGTCTGTCTGTCTATCTATCTGTCTATCTGTCTATCTGTCTATCTGTCTACCTGTCTACCTGTCTACCTGCCTACCTGCCTACCTACCTATCTCCCTACCTACCTACCTACCTACCTATCTATCTATCTATCTATCTATCTATCTATCTATCTATCTATCTATCTATCTATCTATCTATCTATCTATCTATCTATCTATCTATCTATATATCTATCTATCTACCTACCTACCTACCTACCTACCTACCTACCTATCTACCTATCTATCTATCTATCTATCTATCTATCTATCTATCTCCCCCTAAAGAAAATCCATAACTACAGACATTATCACACCCTACCACAGCACAATTATTCCCTCCCCTCGTCCCCACGGTCTGTCTGTCTCTCTCTTTGTCTCTCATTCTCATCAGCCATGGCATATGTTGGCTCTAACCAATAGCTTCTCTCGCTCTCAGCCTATCAAAGATCTTTATGATCATTCAGCATACTAAAACCTATCACTAAATAATTCCATTGCAGAAAGCATGGAAAATACTATGATTTCCCAAGAGACGTATTTCGTTGATAGATCGCTTTCACTTTCATTCTCATTGATCTGGTGAGTGAAGTGGTCGACACCCAGAAATGTCTGCAGCCGCCAGTCCTTCTTATTCAGAAGCAACAACGTCTCAGTTTATTCTTTGTGAAGACAACAACAACACAATAGAGGAGAGAGAGAGAGAGAGAGAGAGAGAGAGAATGAGAGAGAGAGTGAAAGAGAGAGAGAGAGAAAGAGAGAGAGAGAGAGAGAGAAAGAGAGAAAGAGAGAGAGAGAGAGAGAAAGAGAGCGAGAGAGAGGTGTTCTCTTTCCTAAGACAACACTAGGAGTCCAGGGAAGACGTATGAAATACAGCACTGTCATATTTTGGGATATATATTACAGCGGGAAAAAAAAAAAATTGTATTCTTCTCTTACACTGAGGACAATTTGAAAAAAATAATAAGAACCGAAAACAACAACAACAAACAAACGAAAAAAACAAACAAACAAAAGCAGGACACAAGAGAACACCAGGGCCAGCATACCTTCCAATTTCAGCACACCACCCAGGCGATACTACAACACACTGAAATTATATCAAAAGGCAGTTTTCACATCCGTGTTTGACACAGACCTTTGTGAAGAGATCTTCTTGCTGTATTCTACTGCTAACACACATAGCTGTAACTAGCTCACATTGCAATGAATTCAGAAAACAAAAATGTCTCTTAGTAGAGCGAGCCTGCGGGAGGTCTTTTGAGGATGGGAACCACGTAAAAAAACAAGTATTCACAGTCCCTGAATTGTCTACACTCTATGAGCACTTAACCACAGCCAGATGATAAGTAGTTTTGGTCACCAATAAATTATAAAGCTACTTTTATGACAATAAAATACAGAAGATGAGGACTGGACTATGGCTGTCGAGTTACCTAAGTCTGGACTTTGGACGGAAAAATACAATTAAAAAGAAGTTTCCAGAACCTGGCGCAAACAGCGTGGTTTAATATGATCGACTTTTTAAAATTACATTATCGCAAATAATATTCACCCTTTTCACCCCGGATAAAATATTGCTGACGTGTTAGTTTGTTTTCGTTTTTTTTTTTTTTTGTCAGGCCACCGACTTTTTCATGATTAGATTATCGCAAACATATTCACCCTTTTTGTCCCCGTATGAAATATTGCTGGCACATTAGTTTCTTTCGTTTCTTAAGGTCCACCCCAAAAGTACATGCGCTCGGAAACTAGGGAGGGGTGTGAGTCCAGCGTATGGGAATCTTATTGTAAGGTAAGGGGCTGGTTTTTGTACGTACACGCTTGCTAGTTACGGTAGTGAATTGAAATAATTGATTTTATAATATTCATAATTATTTTTCTCTTCCAGAAAGAGGAAACAATCAAATCGGCCAGTCCGTGCAAAATGCTGTTAACGCGTCAAAACGTCAAGGCCTTACCGCGCATACATTTAAATGGTTTTGTTGTATAGACCCTTTTCACTTCCGCGTTACGCTAGTTTGCGGGGAGCCGCATGGCAGAAAAGCACCGTGTAGGGCAAAAACCTCCACTTGCCTTAGTGATGGCGTCTGGATATGTGCACAGTCTAAGCAAAGATGCATTTTTATGCCAGAACCAGCACGTAACGGGTTTGTACAGTTGGGTGCCCAACAAGAGGATGGCATCGTTCGACTGTTGTTCACCGCTTCCGCCCTCCAAGTGGGGCACGCCGCCATTTTGTTTGCAAAAATCACGTGATATCGAGGACGGTAAATGAAAAGGGTCTATAGGGAGGGGGGGGGAGTTGAAACCAAGCCTATGAAAAGCTTACGGAGGGGGTTGGGGTGGGGGGGGAGGAGGTTGGGGGGGGGCGACCTAGCTGGGGTAGAAAAAAATCGCCCAAAGTTATGGGTACGTTCTTTGTGGATAGCGCCTTGCAGGAACTCCCGCTGATGGCCTTGGATACAACATTTACAGAATAACTTGACCACCATTTCATAATTATGATAAAAATCACAGAAAAACCTTTTAGTCTGCGTTACAATGTATGCTTTTGGTATTATTTCTTATGCGAGGCTTTGCTATGTACAACGTTTTCTTTTTTTTACCGATTTTTGACTATATATTTCATGTGCATTACAGCAAAATACTGAGAATCAAATGCTTTTGAAGAAAGTGCTGTCCACATCAACCACTGCCCAACCACTGCCCAACCACTAAACATTAATTTCTGAAAGCTCCATCTACACACACATCTTCAGCACACAGACAGATGAAGTAGAGAGGATGGTAAAACTGCCAGAAATAATGAATAGAATCCACAGGGGAGAATATAAAAATATTGATCTAATGTGCAGAATGATGTCTCTTTTTTTTGGTTTTGTTTCGTCTCCCCTTTTTTCTACACGAGAGAATTTTTAGACTTTTTGATCTCCACAATACTCACGCCAAAAATGATCGATCCGACTAATCAAAAGGGCGAAAAGCCTTTGAAAATCAGTCTACCACATGCGGTGTAACTTGAAGATAATATAGAAACAGTTCTCTTTAAGCCGACAGATAAGGTGATTTGTTGTCCAGATATTATTGTTTCAACACGACATAAAACTGTGGCCAAAAAAGCACACAAAAAAATCTATCGCTATTGAACAGGGTCACATTGATCTTCTTGCCTTAGGTTTCACAGAGATATAGAGATGTAGACACGGAGAGATTGACAGACAGACAGAATAACAAACAGGCGGAGGACTAACAGACAAACAGAAAGACAGACAGATGGGCGGACAAGCACACAGAAAGATAGAAAAATAAATGGATGGACGGACGGGTGGATGAATGGATGGATGGATGGATGGACAGACAGACAGACAGACAGACAGCCAGCCAGCCAGCCAGCCAGCCAGCCAGCCAGCCAGCCAGCCAGCCAGCCAGCCAGACAGACAGACAGACAGACAGACAGACAGACAGACAGACAGACAGACAGACAGACAGACAGACAGACAGACAGATAGATAGATAGATAGATAGATACGAAACTAAAATTCAACATGCTGCATCTATCTAAACAGAAAGAGAACCTGCTGGAATATAGATAGGATGTCGACGGGTCTCGCAAATTCTGAAATATGCACATCGCAATGCATCTGTCTTTCACGTACACACACACAAAAAAAATCTCTCCAAGCTCACATACGCATACTTAGAGCCCATTATCTACCCGAACACAAGAACAGGTAAAAAAATGAGCGCATGGATAATCTCTAAGAAAACCGAATAACATGCCAAGAAAAAACAGACAAAACAGAAGTATGCGCATGCATAATACGTATTATGTATTTTTTTCTTCAAACATTCTGCCCATCAGATGCAGTCCGACCGTCTATTAGAATAGGAAGCGCATATTCGTACAACATGTTGTACGGATATGGACAGCGCATATCCGTACAACGCACACAATTCGATGACGTAGAACACACACCGGAATACTTATATTACTTACCTTGTTAATTTGCATAGTTTTTAATAATACGAATCGGCTTAGTAGCAAAACAATCCGCCTTTTGCCCGGAGATTGCGTTATCTGCACTAATAATATACTTGAGTGTACGTCGATTACCAATGGCTACCCCAACCCCTTTTCGCCTGATTAGTCAATCTGACTACCGCCCATTGATACAAACTGACTAGACCCTCACGCCCCCAGGTCCATCTGACTATTCCATGTGCTGTCGCTTTAAATTCGTGAACACCATACCAAGTTTTGTTTCAGCAAACCTTCACCAGTCGCGCTTTTTGGTAAACATGTTGTACGGATATTGCACTGTCCATATCCATACAACATGTTGTACGGATATACACTTCCATTAGAATATTATCCCGTGTCATGGAACAGCAATGGGTTGCCCACGCTGCACCAGAACAGCGTTACATCGGACAGAAAGGAAGAAAACTGGTTCACAAGGACGGTGGTGTAGTTAATGATTGCGGGGGGATATGGAAACCTTTTGTAAGGCTGTTATAATGTTGTGATAGCGTCATATAATGAAGGAAATAAGCACCTCAACAAAGAGACCTTACACTAGCGGTCTTTTTTATTATCTGGACACATTGTCTTTACAGTCTCATTACCGGCTGTGCATGTCTTGCTGGTTCACAATATCTGCCATTTAATTGACAAATTTGTCTGACCAACATTATTTGCCGTTAAATGAATTTTTCTTTTAACACTAATACTGTCAGGAAAGAGTGACTGTATCCCGCCAAAGGTGTTTGAAATGCAAGTTTCATCATACAAATTCAGTATGTGAGGTCATGGACTGTTGAAGAGAAAGAAGAGTGGCACAATACGTCCCTAAAAACGGTATAATATTACGTTGTATATAGAAGGCACCAAAAAGGTCATTTAAAAGATAAATAATCGATTTGAAACGTATACATGTAATATCATGTACATATACCAATCCGACAAAATCAGTTATCTATATATATATTTCAGGACTTGAAAACTTTGTCCTCTATGCATTCCATGACCACAGCACACAGAGTTCTGAAATTTTTTGTGCTGATGCAGAGCAAAACGTACGAGGTTTCTAAGGAATACTTCTTGAAATTTGATGCTCTACTGATTTTAGAAAAATCAAACAAAAAATCGGCCGGAAAAAAACTCCAGTAGCCTTTTTAAGCGCTTTCCTTCGTAATATATATTTGTGGACTTGAGATTTTTCGTTGCAAAAGGCTTCTGAACCACTCAACACTCAGACTTCAAATTTTATTATGGTACATCAGAATGGATGTAAGGGTGCACAGTTTTTAATAGAAGTCTCAAATCAGTGTTGTTGTTTTTATTGGAAATTGATTGTTTCGCCATGATTTAGATCTATTTCGAGTCATGGTTCGCCATTTTAAGGTTTCGTTGTCACTTCCTGCGATGTGTCCACTATCAAACACTCTAACCCGTGCGCAAATCATGCTGTTGTACGGGATGCGCAGTGTGTCAACTCACAACAAAGGCAGAGCAGTAAGGTCTTATTTAAAAACAAACGAACAAAAATAAAAATAATAAACAAATAGGAACAGGCCAGATGAAGCAGGTCCATAATAGCCACCCAGAACTGAAACCAATATTCAAACTGATTTATCCCGGGCAGGGCCGGGGACCTCAGCTAGTACTTATATAATATGAGTATGTAACACAGTGTCTGAGGCTGTTTTTTGATTTGGAAACTGGGACGATAATATACATTTCTGGAAAGCTTATTGAATAGACTGGCATCCCAATGACAAAAAAAACAACAACACACACACACAAAAAAACTGCCAATTTGCTTGGCTTATGACAGCAGTTAGGTTAACCCAAGACTGCTTCACCCCTCCTCTCTCACCAAATAGAAATAATAATGAAAAGAATTGGCAGGCACCAATTCATCGACCATCACACAAACTAGCGTGTCGATGATGAGTTATGAACAGCCTATCTAAATCTTTGCTCATGGTGAGATCTATACCCTCACGATGTGACGTATGGATGACTTTAATAGTCTTGAAGTTATAACAAAAACGATTTTGCCACATCCAAGAATAACAAAAGTGACCAAAAACTTCTGAAATGCTCTCCGGTAAAATGTGAAAATTGTTGATACGCCATAACGTGATATGGACCACGAATGTGTGGAAAATCCAAGACCATAGCACTGATACCATTTACACGGTTCATACCTTATGGATGGTAACATTGTTATGGTCTTGGATTGTTTATACTGTCATCCTCCATGATCTACTGAATTTCACTTTGGCACCGGATTAAAAATCGTTGTTGTTGTTGTTGTTGTTGCACCGACAACAACAATGTTAATATTTTTAAAAACCAAACAAAATAATTTCTTCAAGTTTCTTGTCCATTGTTTTTGGGGGACACAGGACATTACACAATTTACATCCAGAAAATTAAATTACTTTTGTTCTCCTAAGAAAAAAGACAAAATTTCTGAGACTGAAACAGGAGAACCAGTAATTGTACACCAGGCTTGCAGCGAAGACGTCTGGGCGACTGCCAGGAGACGGTGCTAAATGAGATACCAGGAAGTTAATGACAGCGGCCGTCCATAAAATACTTACACTGGGTGGGTAAAGGGGTGGTTGCCCCTGACGTATGATAAGTGTACATAGGAGGGAGAGGGTTCTGGGGAGCGTACCTAAGATTTTTGAAAATAAGCCACTAGACTCGGGCGTATCTACCTTAAAGGTAGCCCTTTGTTACACTGTGCCAACAATGACGTTCTCTCCGGCGATTAACTGCTCATAGATGTTCTCTGGTCCCTCAGACGTTGCATCGTGACACCAGACAGTCGTTCAATTGTTATGAGAGAAGTTAGGTAAACAAAATTCTCGTCCAGGGGCCTCATTTTCTGTTACTGACAACCATCCAGTCACGAAAAGCACAGCTGAGACAGATAAGGGCACCATTATTGATCGAGCCATCGCGCGAGTGGCCGAGATGGGAAGCAAGAGAAAAAGAGAAACATTGTCTTTAAGAAAAGCCGTAAAATTTCCGTCATCAGTCTAAGGACTTGTGGCTGTCTGGCGGAGACAGAACTCAACGTGCACAGCCAAACAATCAAAAAACCACAACATCGTCATTACAAACTGACAGAAGCAAGTTCTTGTGTTAACCCTCTTGTCACGGGCGAGCCACTGTCTGTTGGCGACCAGACTCCTTAGGGAAACCGGAAGTTATCAAGAATACCTGAAACACAGTTTCTGAGACCAGCAGTTGCCTGAGTTAATATGTTAGAAATGTTACTACTGTGTTGTGGTGTTGTTCCTTGTTAGTAAATTTAGTTTCATTTACTTTTTCATTTAGTGTTCGGGACACAAAAACCGTTGCTAAGCCCAGTTGGCTGCTAAACCTGCTACCCTAATGGCACAGCATAAAGTAGCCGCCTAGGCTTGGCAACGCCATTTGCATATGGCCCACAATTCTGATCTTTGAACTTACCAATTGCTGGTCTCAAAGACATGGGGACGGAAGCAAAAAAACCAACAACAACCAAGAAAACCCCCAAAACGACAACATCTGACTCTAGCTCTAACCCTGACTTTCATCACAAATTTTGATATTGGAAAAACAGAGCAAATTGTGTGTGTGTAGGGTGTGACATTGTTCTCATTCGCCAACGTGTTGAAAGTGTTTCCTGCTGTCGTATGTCGGCATGATAGTATAATATTAAGTTTTTCCTAGCTTGCAAAGAAAAGGAAAAACATATCTTATAAAACAATGTCCTTGTGAGATGATAGATACACATGGGTCGGAAGGGTGGGGTTAGCAGAGGGGTGGGGGGGGGGAGGGGGGGGAGGGGTGAGCACGTAAATGAAGATTCAAAAAATTAGTTCTTGAGTGCTAAATTCATAATTTTCAGAAACAAAAAAATACGGTCAGTTGCTGTGGTTACTTAAAGTAAGTTGCGCATCCGTGATTTCCATTTGAAACTCTTAAACATTTGGACGCCATCGATTTTCCAAACTTTGAAGAGAAAGGTAATATTGCAGGAAGACTTTCTGAGGAGAATAAATCATTAACTAGATCAAATCATCACTTAGGACCATTTAACTTTCAATTCCTCAATTCGATGCATGAAGTAAAACATCAAGAACAATGACTGATGAAGAGATTTGCAATGTTCATGTAAAATTATACCGAGAGCCTCTAGATCTATGGGCTCATGTAGTATAGAACTTGGTAGAAATAATTATGTCCTTAATGCTGTGGTTACACACAGTCTAGGGTCTTTCAGAATGTATCAGTGCAGATAAAGGAGAATAGGCAGTGTAACAGCAAAAGGTCTGGAACATTCTTAAAGAAAGTTTAAGGGGAAAAATTTGTCTATGTTAAACTTGAAAGGAAAATCCCAGAATAGAACAAGCCAACTCAGGGGAATCAAGTTAATCTGTGGGCCAATTATCGTATGTACTAACATCCAGCATTGATCAGCAGGGTTTAAATTATTATCAGGTCCCTTTCCGCTTTTTCTCTTCTTACTTTTGGATAAGCAACTTTTTTGGGGGTAGTTATTAAGTTTTATATTGTGCATCCATCCATCCATCCATCCATCCGTCCGTCTGTCCGTCCGTCCGTCCGTCCGTCCATCCATCCATCCATCCATCCATCCATCCATCCATCCATCCATCCATCCATCCATCCATCCATCCATCCATCCATCCATCCATCCATCCATCCATCCATCCATCCATCCATCCTTCCGTCCATCCGTCCGTCCATCCGTCCGTCCGTCCGTCCGCCCGTCCATCCATCCATCCATCCATCCATCCATCCATCCATCCGTCCATCCGTCCGTCCGTCCGTCCGTCCGTCCGTCCGTCCGTCCGTCCATCCATCCATCCATCCATCCATCCGTCCGTCCGTCCGTCCATCCATCCATCCATCCATCCATCCATCCATCCATCCATCCATCCATCCATCCATCTATCCATCCATCCGTCCATCCATTCATTGATGTCGATAGGAATTCTTTCTCAGCAAAGAGATGAGTACAGATACAGGACCTACAGAAAATACGATTGGTCGAAACCTTTCCCACAATCACCTACTGGTTCAAGCGTCACGAAATGCATTCTAACAATCTATCTACAGTTTCATTAGATAAGATCGGAAAATGGAAAAACGCCCACTTTTCGCTGTGTCTGCTTTTGTATCACATTTCGTACCCTACTTTATGATACACTGCGGTGCAAAGACGCTTACATTCCACTGCACAAGCTCCAAGCTGATGTTATCCACGTCAAAAGTGTCCATGCCAGAACTAAGGTTTTACTTCTCCTGGCTTTCACTTCTTGTGTTAGCAAAACAGAAATTAATCCTCTCAAGTTCTTAAAGTTGAAGTAAAGGTCAGCATGCAGGATTTAAAGTCGGGCAGGGGGAAATACAGGCTTTCTTTGAGAGCCCTAGCGCAGTGAGTCAAGTAGGTCTTGAATCAGTTTGGTCTCGTATTTCTCGTGAATTATATAGCGAGACAGACTTGTTTCAATATCAGGAGTGCGCCAGGCCTCGTTTATCACCATAACCCACATCCACAGCCTAGCAGCGCAGCGAGTCAAGTCTGTTTGTGTCGGTTTACTCTTTTGAATCATAGAGCGAGACAAGACTCTGGTCACTTTTCAATGTCACTGGACGCCAAGTCCAGTTCAACTCCATAATCCATATCTTACATCAAAACTGAGCCAAAACAGAATTGATTCAGTGCGCTAAGACACGTAATAACGGTATGGCCCAGGTATAAAGCGTTTTAAACAGTAGGGATGCATGGTGAACAAAATAATGATACTGGTGTGAAAAATGATTTTTACAGAGAATGGTCGTATCTGAACTTTTAAATGTTCTGAACTTGCTAGGAATGTGCAGTGAACTAAAGGGTCCCTGGCACAGGTATCAAAAATGATTATGATTATACAAAGAATGGCCGTTATTCATGCATTCGTGCAAACAAACTAAAATCACTTCTAAATGATAGCTCCCACCCCTTGTTCCATCAGATAGTCCGATTCCAAAGAAGTGGACGAATACTGTATTTAAAAACAAACAGGAGAGCGCTATAGACGATCTTTTTTGCCATCTGCAATTCGAAGTAGCAGTGTTTCCTGATGTAGTATGCTGTTGTTAGTTTTTCCTAATGGATTGTTCTTACAGTGTGTGTGAGCAATGTTCTTACTTGTTGGTAATGCTGTGTGAGCAATTGGCGTGTGTGCGGTGTGCATTAAAGACTTGTAGGTCTTAGATATTGTATTTGCTGTTGTACTGTTATTGAATGCTGTGACAACAAATTTCCTGGAAACAGGATAATAAAGCTATATCTTATCTTATCTTATCTTATCTTATCTTATCATATCTTATCTTATCTAAACGTTTTACTGTTAATTTCTGAAAAGAATTAATGTGCGGGCACTGAAAGAGTCCGTGATCCAGGTACAAAACAGGATTACACCACCATAGAACGCTTGTGACTGAACTTTAAAATACTCCAAACTTAAAGGGGAATAATTATACGGTTAACAAAGTCAACTTGAATGATAATTTTTAAAAAAAGTCACCTGGCAAAAGGTTAATTAATGAAAGTTGTGAAGCTGTATAGGCGCGCACTTAACCTTTTGTTCCGTGAGTCCCGTGCCCCCTGCCCCCTCCCCCCCCCACACACACACATACACTTCCACACTCGCTCTTCCCCTCATAGAACTTGCCCATGGCAAAGAAGACATAAAAATGAGAGAACTGACCTATTTTGTGACATTTGCGTGCAACAGGTACAATTTTAATTGGCCACTTAGATCTAGTTCAAGATACATTGATGTTTTGTTTAGCTTCACTGCTGGCCTCAAGTATCGGGTATGAAATTACCGACTACAACTACAAGAACTGCCAAGTACTCATCGTGGATTGACTTTAGTGTACATGAGTTTCACTCCGTCTGACTCTTTGAACAAGTTGGAAATCACAAACTTGTTTCCGTTTTGAGGCCATCCGTAGAGCACGATTTCCGCCATATTTGAAACCTCTCCCCCCACGTACTCTTTTCATATCCGTGCCCCCCCCCCTCCCTCCCCCCTCCACGTACAAGCGTACGACAATCAAAATCGTGAATGTCCATGACCAAGCTTTGGTGTTTTAAAACTATTACCCGAGACACAGAATACCGAGATGGACCATTCCTTCTTTCACTATTATGTCCACAGCTTGTGCGCGTATAAACACGGTGAGTACTATTCATAGAGATCTGTGGTACTAGTCTTTTCCGTTCAGTTATGAAGGGAGCGTGGTGCGAATTGTTGCATTGTTGACATGGGTGGTACGCGCACAAGCCGGCGGACGGAAAATGATGAATTGGTCCGTCTCGATATCCTGTGTCTCGGCTGTTACTGGCATTTTGCTTGGACGTTTGACTGTTTCATCAGGTACACGGTCCATACTGTTGTTCAATGTTTACAAAATCCTACAGTTTCTTTGTGCAAAAAAAAAAAGGTAAATGAAACTGAACTTCTAATTCTTTATCGTAATTGAAAAGCGTACACATTCCTTCCCCCCACCCCTCCCTCTTGCCAACCCCCCCCTCCAAGTACACTTTTCATACACTAGAATCAACCCCTCCCCTCCCTTTGCCCTCCGAGTGTATGTACTTCATAGAACTTCTTCCCCCACTGTCCCCCATTCCTTTTTTCTATTCCTAAAACCTACCAGTGTAAACAGGCCTTAGGAAGCAACTGAGACCTCCACAGTGGCCACCCGCTAAGGAAGACATCTGTTTAATAATACCCTCCGGTTCCTCTTTCCCCTCTGTCTACTTAATCCTTCAATAAATAGTTCCCACCTGCACCCCCCCCCCTCATCACACAACCTAGCAAAACAACAACAACTACAACAAAAACAGCAACACCGACAACAACAAAATAATTGGTCATTTCAAATTCAAATCAATTCCATGAATACTGGAAAGAAAAAACAAAACATTCTTCGGCAAAATTTTTGCAATTGAATTCAAATAAATAATGAATTCAATGAAATGCAAATGCAACTTTTAACGCCAGAAATTTGCATTCATTCAAAAGTTGAAACGTCGATTGAGTGCTCACATCGAAATGTTTCCATCCCTTGCCATCAATTAAAGCTTTTTGATTTTTGTCTCTGATTGATGTTTGTGGGGACATTTAATTGACAAAAGCAATAACACACAATGTTATTAACTGGCCGTGGGCGGTGTCACACGATCATTTCTGTCAATTAAAAACAACAACATGTCTCTATACTTTTCAAATATTTCTTTTTGGTTTCAGGATGACATGGTGTAAACAGAGAAATAATCACATGACGTAGACTTTAAGAACGTCAGTGGGTGATGTGTCAATTACAAAAATGACATACTTCGATGACATAACTATCAATGAGAGTTCACACATCATTCGCACTGGGTGCACCATTCTTGTACTTTTCATTGTATAAGGAAAGAAAGCAAGAAAGAAATAGAGAATGAAAGAGAGAAAGAAAGATAAAATGAGAGATAGAAAGAAAGAAAGAAACAGAGAATGAAAGAGAGAAAGAAAGATATAATGAGAGATAGAAAGAAAGAAAGAAACAGAGAATGAAAGAGAGAAAGAAAGATATAATGAGAGATAGAAAGAAAGAAAGAAAGAAAGAAAGAAAGAAAGAAAGAAAGAAAAAAAGAAAGAAAGAAAGAAAGAGAGAATGAAAGAGAAAACGAAAGATATAACGAGAGATAGAAAGAAAGAAAGAGAGAATGAAAGAGAGAAAGAAAGGCTAATGAGAGGTAAATGGAAAGAAAGAAAGATAGATAGATAAAAAGAAAGAAAGAAAAAAAGAGAGAGAGAAAGAAAAAAACTTGCCCTCTCTACGTGCATTATAATGTCTCTGACGTATTACGGGAAAAGCCTGTAAACGCAAAAACAACAACAACAACAAACAAACCAAAAATTTTTTACAGGAGACCCCCCCCCCCCTCCCCAACACACACACACAAAACTAAACAAAACAACAGACGTTCCACCCTGTTGTATTCTCTGTTTAATTTCCATTTGCGTTGAAAACAAAAACACCAAGACAACACCAGCTGTTGGTCATGCAAATTATAGAACCCAGACAGAAAGGTGGAACAGTCATTAGAAGTTCATTCTATAAAAATATTAATGATATCAAAAAAGTTAATTCAACCTACATTGACTTGTACGGTTTTTTTTTCTCCGGTAACAGGGCAGATCTTTCCCGTGTAATGACAAGGAATGTATAGGCTGAGAGAATTATGATGTTCCTGAGACTTCTAGAGGGTAAATAAACTCTGGCATTAAGATGCAAGGCGGTTAATCACATAGCCAAAAATATGCAGCGAATCTATGCCGTGACCTAATTACATAGAGCGGAAGGTGGTTATGGCGTGGCCGGTCGGAAAGCGCGGGAACCGGAGGATGTCTTGTGGTCAGAGTTCACACGGCCTCGATTGGGGCTTGCTATTTTTAGAATGACACAATTCATGCTGTACATTCATCACAGTTTACAAGCGCTTCACTGTCCGGCCCGTAACATCTCCAGGTCTATGGAAAGGTCTTTGTTTTTGAAGGATCCATCCCTGGGCATTTCCACATCTCTTTTTTTTTGTTGTTTTGGTTTCTTGCATGTTCTTGTTTTCAAGTGTTTTTGTGGTAATGATTAGTTTTTTAAATTTTGCCCGGGCAGCGGGAATTATTAAGCCTGTTCTTCGCGACTTTCAGCTGTCAAGGTATCTTAAACGTGCGCAACGTGCACACGAGCCCTCTGAGTTTTTCGTCCTTATCCGAGAAGACTAGGTGCTCGATCCTGCCTACCATAGGATCAGGGACAGTAATCCCCCACCCCCCCCCCCAAATTCCAACATGCCCGCACCTACCGGGAATCTAATCCGGTTACCTTCGACACGAGAGGCGAGCACTGTTGTGTCCCTTTTGGAAAGGTGACTGCACCGTTTATGTGTAAACCGGGCGATGTTACGTGCGAGACCTGGAGGTTATGCAACACTACTAAGAGCAAAAGTAACATCTGAAAATCAGCATGGGAAAGTTCATAACAGCTGGGGGATAAATATGGGAACTGTTGACCAGTTACTTACAACAATGATTCTCGTCTGAAGTTACAAGGTACAATGTATCAACAACACCCCCCCCCCCCCCTCCGAAATAAGAGGTCATATCAGCGGACGGCTCCAACAATGAAAACAAAAAACCCAACAAAACTGATCTCATGTGTCCGACGGTGCAAAATTCTTGCAAGATGACCCGCTAATCAATATTTTTGTCACACTGACTACTCTCTCCTTCGGAAAAGTATCTGATATAAGCATTATGATGACTAGTAACTGCCCCATTCTTCGAATGGTAAAAAAAAAACAAAGCTCACCACTCCAGACCGAAAGGAATCAGCACAAAGACATTGATGTCGAGACACTTTGGGTCATCCACATAAAATCGGCAATCAATAGATAGATAGGATAGTATTACAGTAGTACACAGTGCACAGTAGTGCGCACCGAGCATTTTTCATGGACTCATGTGTTCGTAAAAAATGATCTAAATATTTACGCACAGTTTTCTTGGTATGAATGAATGGCACTCATCTCATCTGTATAACACTATACTCGGTATCACTATCAAAGTTTTCTTGGCGTGGCTGGATCGTGAACTCTAGTTTACATTTCCGGTAAGAGGCGGAAATGACGAAATTGACGGAAGTACATTATCACGTCGTATTCGCAATAATGAATTGATAACTGATAATTATAACTGAATTTCTGGGAAAAGTAAAGAGTTTCGGGAAAAAATGAGCTCGACACGTACAGGCTTAATAAATTTTACATACATGTGCCAAGTTTCATTTCTCTACGTTGCGTAGTAAAAAAGCCCTCCATTATTATATGATAAATAATTATTCTGTTTATTTTCATGGTTAATCAGCCCTTCGATGAACTGATATTGCCCTAACAATGATGTAGTTTATTTTCTCTGAAAAATCTCTTGACAGGCTATTTCCATGATGATGGTTGTGGCTTGAGACAAGCACAGTGATCAAAATAATAGAATGGATAACTTGTGAGCGCCAACACGCAATCCTCCCGTGCCTTTTTCCGCCGGAAACGGATAATCTTAATTAAATGTGGAAGCTCATTAAACAGATTACAAGAGTTTCCCAGTGTATCACTTTCATTCTCCTCCGACGCAAACGGATTAAAAAGAAGAAAGAGAGTACGCTGAAGAGCTGCAGTGAGCTGATGGTTTTCAATGACAACTCGCACGCAACTCACGAGGTTTGGCAGGGTGAAATGTCATGCCAGTTGATGCATGTGTCAAAGTGAGCATGGCAGGTTACAGGTCTAACACGGGGTCAGTGATTCATCTCCGCCTTTTGCTAGCGGGTGCTACAACAAATAAATAACAACAACAACAACAACAACAACAACAACAACAACAGCAGCAACAACAACAAATGTCAAGATGACAGAGGAGAACAATTGTGAATGTGCATGAGAAAACCAGGCTTAAGTCAGCAACATGACATTTTGAGTTCTGTACAATATAATAAAAGACAAGACATTTCTGATAATTGAAGTCAGTGACCCACCTAAAACAATATTTTGAGAAAACGGCATTTAATCCTATAGGTGGCATTAGCTAATTGGCTAATTGACCAAGTAATTTTGGAGTGATTACTGTTAGGAAACCCTAGTTAATAACTAAGCCGTTATAGAGATCATAGTGAGTAGTGTTCACTGCTCATCTACAGTTTACCTGTAACATGCCACGATCTCCTAAACAGCCAAGTTGGAAGTTGGTGTCGGACCCATATTTTCACTTCAAAGTCGTTTTTCTCAAAATCAGCTCTGCCGACTTATTGTGGGTTTTCTCATGCACACTCACATATTTTAATGTCAAGATGACAGAGGAGAACAGTTATGGACAAAATGAACATTACAAAATATTATAATAACACAGTTTCAGACTCTACGTAAATAACGACCGATGGCCTGCGACAACAATGGAGTACATGATCGATGTTACAAACATTCACAGGCATGATAGTTAAACAAACAGGATGGTGACTTTCAGATAGAACAAAGTGGCGGGCAAATAGCCAGAATGACAAAATGAGGCAGACAGACAGACAGATAGACAGACAGCCAGCCAGACAGATATATAGAAAGAGAGACAGACAGATTGATTGATAGACAGATAGACAAAAAGACAGACAGACAGACAGATAGAAAGATAGAATGATCGATCGATAGATAGAGAAAAGACCGACAGACAGACAGAGATATAGAAGGATAGATAGATAGACAGACAGACAGAGAGGCAGATAGATAGATAGACAGACAGACAGACAGATAGACAGACAGGCAGAATGGCAGACAGACAGACAGATAGATAGATAGATAGATAGATAGATAGACAGACAGACAGACAGACAGACAGACAGACAGACAGACAGACAGACAGACAGACAGACAGACCGATGGATGGATGGATGGATGGATGGATGGATAGATAGATAGATAGATAGACAGACAGACAGACAGACAGACAGACAGACAGACAGGCAGGCAGGCAGGCAGGCAGGCAGACAGACAGACAGACAGACAGACAGACAGACAGACAGACAGATAGATAGATAGATAGATAGATAGATAGATAGATAGATAGATAGATAGATAGATAGATAGATAGATAGATAGATAGATAGTTCTCACTGGATACATACAATGAAAGATTCCACGATAGAAGAGAATGCCTTTGACGTGGAGTAATAGAGAGCACAAGTGGCCAGATCTGGGATATCTTACCTTTGACAATGAAGATCCATGGATCAGACAGCTGGTACATGCTCTGGCCCCGTGAGGGCGCCGTGGTTGCTGCAGTGACGTCACTGCCAACTCAGGGCTTCGCTGTATCTCCGACTGTAAGTTGCTCACTATCCGACTCGACTGTTTTTCCTGACAACACGCGAACTTGAGCCAATTTGTGTAAAAGTTTCAGATCGATAGATTCCATCGTACTGACCTAGCGCTAGCTGGTCCTGTTGGTTTCTACAACATCACTTCAACAACGAAAACGAAAAAAAAGGAAGTAGAACCAAGAACACTGTAAGTTCTCCATGAATTGTCCTATGCCATTCATTCCAACAACTTCTGATGCCGTTCTAATTGTTCACAAAAGAGAAAAAACTATTAAAACTACATGAAATTTATTGCAGCCAGACCTCATGATTAATTCTTTCGCCGAGCTCTATAGAATAATCAACGAGAATGGAAATGGCAACGCTACACCACGATATATATTGCAGATCTGATGATGCAAAATCCTCTGAATTTGCAAAAAAAAAAGGTGCAAAATCCCCTTTTCTTAGAAACAAGGCAAGGTCTACTCCAATTGTGGCCAAAACAAACCAAAAAACAAATGTCCAAAATTCTCCATTTTTGAACAAATGTTCCAAAATCCCTGTTTTTGCAAGACGTTGCAACACTTCTATTCTAAATCTCTGTTCAGCCCAGGAAATTAAGAGAGATTTATGAAGTTCTAGCTTGCCACATCCACTATTCCAATCCACAAAACTTAGAAATGAAGAAAGTTCATCATTAGATCAAAAAAGATCTCACAGAATTTCAATCTGCAACTCTTCACGGACAAAAATCCCATAACTGGTGAAAATGGCGGAATTTCAGTATCATTCAAAGAAATTACGATTATCCGAATTGATGTGGCATGGAAAAAACAACATTGATTCAATTTCCATTTACTGCCATAACCTGCGTTGATTCTAACAGAACGACTGCTCTGGAAAATGTTGCTGCCACTTTCACACATGGCCTTGATTAACCGAATAAATGCACATCAACAGCTTTACATCTGTGAGTGACAACTTTTGTCACGATCATACATTTTTTTTTCAGTTTCTACTAGGATCACGTGATCACAAGATTGACACCAGACCGTTAGACTGGACACATTTCGATGAGCTTTTTGTAATCATATTATATTTGACCGATACAGAGGAGGCATCATCCAGCATGATTCACATTCGTCTGTTGTTTCGTTTCTTTCTGTTCCGCAGCCAAATCTACAAGTTGGTTTAACAGAATCTTATTATATTACAAAATTCATATTACAGATAGAGTAGTTGACATACTTTACAGTCGGGGCTTTTCCTGTGAGATTTTTAATTTCACATTTATTTGATGCTATTTGTAAGTATCTGAAAGTTGAAAACTAACCCAGGGTAAGATAACAAAACCAAAGCAAAACGTGAAGGGCGCAGAGTGGCCGACACACAGAGTTAAACCCAAACTCAAACTCACTTAGGTCACCCAAAAATGCAATGTTGATCCGATGGTATCACAGCCCCCCCCCCCCCCAAACCCCCTCCCCAACCTTTCCAGTGCACGGGGTACGAGCATGCGCAGTCGCAAAAAGTAGCTGTAATACAAAAAGTAGAATTGAAACTCGCATGATCATGAAATATGACCGTGGAAATTCCGATGAGAGACGAAAAAATAAAAATCAATATTTCGTTGGGGCACACGTTTGTGACGTCACTTGAAACAAACCAATCATATTCGTTGCCCGTTACTCTGTGAATCAACGGGCGCTATTGGTTCATTTACGCAACCATTACAATGCAACTGCAGATCTTGGAAACAACGATCAAACTATCATCAAATTTCTTTTAATTAACTATTACAAGTCACACCGAGTCTATTTGGAGAGTGTTTTTCTAAAACTGGGTAAGTCAAATTTTGCATCAGTTATGGCCCCGTTCAGATAGTCATTCAAAATTAGTCATTTAACACTTTCTACATCCCGTCTTTATCCCGAGATGTAGATGGGGCATAGAAAATGTTAACTGAACTCTTACACCGCGTCTAACACTAATTTTGAATAACTATCTGATATGGCCATAACTCGACCAAAATTTTACTTAGGCAGTTTTTGGAGAAATCCTCTTCATTTTGGGGACCACTTATTTATCCCAATGTGAAATTATCAGTTCATTTAAGGCCGGCTTCGCTTCAAAATATCAGAAGAGTTTGAGTTAAATAACATCTCTAACCCACGTTTACGTCGCTATTTCGGAGTAATCGCTTTGCCAGCTGTTTACACGTGAGCGCTGATTTCATTTTGCTGAAATGGCTGTCCAGTGATTGACATGCCGCGTGGGGCATGCAACACAGAGCTCCTTAAACAGTTGACAATCAATCATTCAATCTGAGGTGGAACCCCCCGAAAAGATGCATATAATCATTATCGTAGCATTTATTTCATGCTATAGAACCTTTTCATTTCCGCGTTACGGTTGTTTGCGGGGAGCCGCACGGCTTCGAAAAGCACCATGTAGGGCAAAAACCTCCACTTGCCTTAGTGATGGCATCTGAATATGTGCACAGTCTAATCAAAGATGCATTTTTATGCCAGAACCAGCACCAAACGGGTTTGTACAGTTGGGTGTCCAACAAGAGGATGGCAACGTTCGACCGTTGTCCACCGCTTCCGCCCTACAAGTGGGGCACGCCGCCATTTTGTTTGCAAATCACGTGATATGGAGGACGGGAAATAAAAAGGGTCTATAAAGCGTTCCATCTTATCGGCAGTCTCAAAATGTGTAGGGAGTGCTCGGGACAGGGAAGGTTAAACAGAATAGAGAGTGTACACTGTGGGATTTGAGACTCTTACATTCTGGGACATTTCTCTTTATGACAACTAAACTTCAATATTCTGAGGCATCGTGAGCTGTTTGACCAGATCGATTATTTTTTTCTCTGTTTTGTTTTTGTTCCTCTGAACAAATAATTATCAAACGAGGATAGAATTAAACTGCCCAGTGACATGGAAGATAATACGATAGTGTTAACTCTTGCTGAGCGAGATTATGGATCAAAGGACCGAAATTGCTATTTTCGGACATGCAATCGCTCAAAAGCCACAGGGCGTTATTTCCTTCAGTATGTTATATATCTCTGATCAGACAAAGATGAAATAATTGTTTTGTCTAGAGGCGGTTGTAATTTTTATAATGTAGTTTTTCAGTTTTACAAACAATACTGGTGACCTGAAATTCTCAGAGACCTGACAGAATCATTAGATGAAATCGCTGTCGGCGTTTACGCTGTAGACGACATTGCCCAGCTACGCTCACCATAAGATGTGATTAATTTCTTCTTACTTTGTGCAAATCCAAAACTATACATCTGAACAACTGAAACGTCGATACTGTTAAACGAAACAATATTAGATTCCCCCGATTGCCTACACAGACAAAGATCAGTAGGGCCTAAACTAATTTTCAAATGACCTGACACGGCACTAGCATTCACTGACAAGCACGGCCAGCATGCAAATGGAGAAAAATAAAAATATGAAATTACACAATATCCCGGAAGAAAAGAGAATATAATTATCCTAAGAAAACATAATATTACAAGGTGATCTCTTTCTTTTTGTTTTGTTTCGTTTTGTTTACCTGAGCTCCTTAGTTATTGCAACATTTCATTGAATTGTGATTTTTATCCAATAATGTGTAACAATGAAGCACGGAATTTTTAATGGCAGTGTCTGGGCGTATCAGTTTCCGCTCAAAACATCTCATTTTCCGGAATTTAATAACCCACACACACAGGACAGGAACCAAATAGATTGAGGCTTTTTGGTTTGTTTTTTGAAAGACAGCATTGACAACATCAGTGTTATCTATCCCTGGTGAGAACCTTGGAAATGGAGCGCATACTTTCGATATGGTGCTTGCTGTAGGTTAGGACAGGGGTGACTCCAATGTCAAAGCTATGGTTTGATCAAGTAGGTCTAGCAACTCAACAAAGAGTGAAAATCCAATGTCTCGGGTAACTTTGTGCACGGCAACTCATTCTTCCATTAGGTAATGCAGACCAGGAAATTAAATAACCTTTCCGTTTAAATCACAAGCTGGGGACAAGTGTTGGTGTTCTTGGCATTCAAGTGGTATTTCGTATAGAAATCTTTGATGATAACTGTATTAAGTAAAATAATTATATAATCTGATATTTACGCTTGCAGATCCTCTAGAGTCTGACAGTTAGCAATGAAAACATAGAAAATGACTTGTTCACAGAAATTATGGATTTTTAAATTCAAGTGATTTTTTTGTTGGCGCCAAAAAAACAACAACAACCCACTACAGAAACAAAAAACCAAATATCTGACCAGGCGATGCTGCGATTTCGGGGGTTGGCGTCGGGGTAAGGGTGGCGTCCACTTTTGTTCCGAGCAGCACAGCTTCAATCTACCTGCCGTAAAAACTTTGTTCGGCATTGGTCCCTTGCCAAGTTTGAATGTCACTCTTGAGAATTTCAGCGTTCCCGGGGACGGGTCACGCGTTGTTGGTTGTGCTGATCTTTCTATCGGAAGTGGTCAGGTCTGATTGAATGGGGGAGGGGGCAAGGGGATAAGGAGGGTGGGGGGTGGGGCGGGGCCATGACCTTACAGGAACGCCCACATTTGGAAGACAATGTGGAGTTGTCAATCTTCTGCCGCTTCATTAAGGCCTGTTTGCACTGGTAGGTTTCAGGAATAGAAAAAAGGAATGGGGGACTGTGTGGGAAGAACTCTCCTGGCTTTCCGTCTGTTGCTTTCCAATTTCTTCCTTCGAAACATGACCAAAACAAACGATGGGCATCGTTTCTCATTCAGAAAACATACTAGTGTAAACAAACAGCGTTTCAAAGGGGGAAATCGGAAAACAAAAGACGGAAAGCCAGGAGAGTTCTTCCCACACTGTCCCCCATTCCTTTTTTCTATTCCTAAAACCTACCAGTGTAAACAGGCCTTTAAGATTGAAGGACTCTTCTTCATTCAAAACGTTCACCATCAAACGTTACATCACACTGCGAGAAGCCTATCGTATTTACGTACCCGCCGTATGGAGGTTCCGGACAAGGAGACATGCTGTAACTTTAATCAAGCAAATTTTTTCTGGAATTATGTCATCGGTATAAGTTTAGATTATCTTGCGTTTTGGAAATTCTGCCGCTGCCACCGTATGACTACCAAGAGCAGGAAATCAAATTAAAACCAACAACAACAAACAACAACTGAAGAATCCAGAACAGTATTTGGATATTATGGTTTGGAAATCATTCAGTCTCGCAATTATTATCATTTACAAAATATTGTAGTGCAATATTCCATCATTGCCGAGATGGGTGCTAAATCTTGTCAAACTCCTCTCCCTGAAAGAAGGTACTTACCGTAAATTCCTATCCTTAAACTTTCACGCAATGCAATGTCTTTATATCAGGAAGGATCAACGGTCAAGAGAAAGACTTAAAAGCACCAAAATAAACACTTCGCAGTAAATACATTGTCACAGTTTCCTGCACTCACTGAAACTGCAAATGGTTACGGCATCGATATTGATTTTTTTTTTCTTTTCTTTCTGTGCCTGAGAGCAAGATCTAGTGTCATGGTAGCACTATTCCCGTCCATCTCGCGCTCATAATGCTAGGTATCATAGTCGTCCATTCCACTCTAGCGAATTCAATAACCACTGTTCAAAAACAGTAAAAAATCGAATAAGCCCTATAATTTGGTCAGCGCATCCGGGTACCCATGTGATCAGCTGGGATCTGGTGAAGGGAATATGTGGGCCTTTGACTCCAGGAACATAAATACGGGCACAAGGAAGCCATTCGTATCAAATTAGTAGATGCTAATGCAGTAAACTTGAGGAACGTTCCATTTTATACGTCTCCTGCCTCGCTTTGGGTATACGTTAGGGAAGAAGTACAGCGCAGTGTACACTTCGATCGCAAAGTCTAACGTCTCATAAGAAAGAGTTTTCTGCTAGTAGTTGTTGTTATTGCTGCTGATGAAATTGCTAATTTCACAAACACACCTTGACAACCAAATTTGATTATTCAAGACTCCATTGTATTTGCCATTTCAAAGAACTTTGATTAATGTGGCAGACAGAATTATTAATAAAATTCATAAATAAGCAGTGCAAAAAAATATATATATTAAAAAATGCATTGATCGTACCCCATTCTTCTGGGCTGGCAAAACACAAGTTAATTACAGTGTCTGCGGTTCGTCTTGATCTAGAAAATGGAGTAATTTCGATGAAAAACAACATTTTTTTAAATTCAATATTTATTTCCTCAACTTCCTTGGCAACTGTCAAAGTGAAACATTTGATTCAATAACCACCCATAAATATGCAATAGAATGTTCAGTATACTATCATGGGGCTGCCGTAGAGCTTTTCAAACATCAACTAACAATAACAAATATCTTGACAATGAGACAACCCATTGCATTGCATGTTATAAGTCAGTGTACGCACATCAGTGGGACAATTACTGAGTTAGATCTAGTGTACACAAGTCTATGTAACGTCCCTCGTTACTTACACTACCCTGTCACGAAATGACCATGTGGAGGACATATGGCCCTCTTCTCCCGCTCCTCAAACTAGATCGATACAGCAGATAATGGATCGGCCATTCCTTTAATCAATCTAGTGTGCCAGACTGCAGTGCTATGAACAAAACCAGCCAGTCTCTGGGCGAGTTGCTATCTATAGCCGAGAGACGTCACTTTCCAGTCAACTTATGTCACGGCCAAACGTCTTCAACATCACGGCTCAGGGTGACTTAATTGAATAACGATTTATTGCGAACGTTTTTTTTTTTTAGCATCAGAAAGTATCACTTTCAAATGGCATCGCCGGAGAGACCGCTGGGACACGAAAATCCATAATTCTTATTAGCTTTTCGTCATGATTAACGTGATTACATATAATGGCCTCTATGATCCTGTTGAACATTTTCCAATTGTGGGCCAATTATTTACTTAATTAATTACCAAATATCCCAACAAAAAATGTGCTATTTTCACTGAAAACAAAATGGTAAAAGTCAGTCCAGTTCTGTTTCAGACAAATCGAACTAAGAATGGGTTTTACTATTGCAAGGCAGTCAAATTTTCTGACTTTGGAGCTGAGAGTTTGGGTAAACCTAAACGCCTGGCCCCACGGATGTCCCCAGCACAATGAACAGAATTCATGGACAAATATCACGATCCTGTTATTGCCCAGAGAAATGCATGGACCTTCCAAATGTCGCACATTCGTCAAAAGATGAGAACCGACAATGTAAAAAATCCACACCATTATCATACGCAGACACAAATAAAATGCAAAGAACCCAGGAGAAATTTTATTTCCAAATTGACAGCAATGCATTTAGACAGTTTAATTTAATAAAATTGCCCCTATGAACATTATCAGATTGCAATAAATTCCCGAATAGATGAGAACCACCAGTACAAGAAACGCACATCAATAGCATGCAATGAAACAAGTAACCACCCAACAGAATCACTATTTCCAAAAGATGAACGGCACACATACACACACTGTAGATATCTTGAAATTTAATCGCCACCTGTTATATCCAAACCATCGAAACGAATTCTCCACAGAATCTACCATTAAATGATTTCCTCATTTTCTTGACAAAGTCAGACAATTCCAACTTGAAGCAGACACTGACGAAAGAGGAAGGACCAAATCTTGGCATTCACCAAACCAAAACATTCCAACGATCTACGCCCGATGTCTCAGACAGTCCCTTCAATGAAAGTGAGGCCTTGTCTTGGAGTTAGCACAAACACTCTATTGAGGGTTCATCCCCGCAGATTTGGGTAAATTGGGCGCCGTATTGAGAGGGTAAACGCCATGGGTGAGCGGCGTGGATGCCCGGAATATATCACTGGCCAATCGATAGCACCCCTGACATGACAGTTGCTGGTGAGACAAGGTAAACTGAGCACTGCAGCTCATTCAACATCTGAATGAGTGAAAACTATACCTAGGGTGGAAATAAGATACCGTTTTCCCTCTTCTCCCCCCCCCCCCCCGTCTCACGCTACCAACAACTGCAATCAATTCAAGAGATGGTGGTCATTCCGGACGTCAGCTATTTGTCCGTTCAGGAAAAGAGACATTTTGTTCAAATATCCGTCTAGCTCGGAACTTGTGCTGCTCGCATCGTTTGTAACAGAATCACTATATATCTTACTGAAGAAAATAGTGCCCGGGCAAATTATTATGACATTTCGTAAAGTTATCCGAGCATGGATGAAATAGTTATTCAGAAAAGTCGTATGTTTGTCTTTGAAGTTTGAATATCAGATACTCAATGGCGTCATCTCAGAGATAGAGTCGTCACAGTCCAGCAAAACTGTCGTAGGTCAAATCAATGTCCCAAAACTTGAAAGCCTGAGATATCCTAGTTTTGGACCTCACCGATCTAACTAGCTGGGTTACAGGACCACAGCTGCTCCCTAGTTTTGGGAATCAAGTCTAGAATAACTAATTCTTCTGTACAGCGCACACAACTGGAATGCAACAGTTTTTTTTTTGTTTTTGTTTTGTTACTACTGAGAAGTAGTGATTTTGACACACGGCAGTTTTCCTCAAGGGCGAAGATATAATCACTCAAAGTCTGAAACATGAAGCGAGTCCAGTCAAAAATCTTACTGATCCAATGACAGAATCTTAGACTTATACAAATTAATGACGAATTGCTTTCAGTGGCATCTGTTTCAGCTTGCCATTTCTATGTCTGAAACACTGAGCCCTTCCACTAGCACAACGAGAAAAACACTTGCTTTCAGTAAAGGTCAAATTTTAAGCTACCAGCAGATCTCTTGCACTGCCCCAGTAAACCGAACAGTCACTGAAGTAATTTATTATAATAATACACGCACAATATCTCGTCTTTTTTATGCTGAACTTTTTTGACTTTCTAACATTTCACTCCAGACTACTCTCTGATGTTACAGACCATATAGATCTAAAGCAATGTACGAAAAACAAATACAGAGTTTATAGATTTCATATACAAAATGTTTGCGTACGCCACCAGACTAATAACATCACTAAATGCTGAAACATCCACAGGCGAACTCTCTATAAACATGTGCATACAGCAGATCTCTTTCACAGAATTGGTATCATCTTATTATAAAAAAAAATAGTGGTGGGATAATTCATTGTGGTACAATCTTGGCTCTTTTTTTGCTCGACGCTACAGCCTAAATGACAGTTTCAAAGATTATAAAGCTAATTTACTCAAGTGTCAACTAATCCAGTTCAATCGCTTTTGTATCGAACGATTGTGTTGATTCAAGTTTCAGGTATTTTTAAATAAAAGTGGTAAAAATGTAAAATACAATGATCTTCGTTTTGGCTCCCTATAGCAAGATCGTCGCACCAGAAACGATCGACGTTAATTCGCGTTCACTTCCGTGCGCACAATTTCCCTATCAGAAAATGAGTGCGTAGTGCTCTGAAGCGCATGGAATAGACTGTAGTAAGACCTGGCAAGACTGTAGAATATGGGAAACTTTGCAGATCCAAAAAAAGACAGAGATAGAATGGTGGGTTGACAGGTTTATCCCGGATAATGCCGGGAACTTCATCTAGTTTTGCAAAAAATGCGGCGCCAATGACTGAACACAGAAAAGAGTAATGGTCTAGACATTATTAAATACAATTTTATACCGAGCATCATTACAATCTGATGTATAGTTTTATTGCAAATTACCATAGAACAGAAAAATTGTAATATCTTTCGATCATGATGCAACAGTAAAAATACTTTCTGCGCAGGTTTCGGTTAATGACGTAAAATGGGGAAATCCCGCAGAGCTAATGTGAATACAAGAGAGCTCACGAAAAATACCAAATAAAAAAGAAATGATAAAGTCCATTTCCTGCACAAAACTAGCAGGACATTTCTAGATCGACATTGTGTTGTACACTGCACTTCAAAAATGGTAACATATCACTATGAAATCTTCATGCTTTACACAAACACACGGCCCATTGCTCTCGCTTCTCCACGGTCGAGCCGGACATGAGAATGACGTTCGTAACATGTCACCAAAACCCTCTCACAAGTTAACGTTTCAATTATTTGCATATTTTACGGTTTATTCCTCGTTTACGCCCAATTGTATGCTCTTACTTAGCCATGAACATCCGGCTACCATACTTCACTTCTTCAAATCAAATTTCGGAATGATCCCTTTCGGACTTTTCGAGCCTATGGGTAACAAATGGATTGTCTTGAAGTTTAGTATAATAGATATCCATAGAACATTATATTCATGAAACAAAACTGTTTCTTTGCGTAGTAAGAGCTTCACTAATCTAAAAAGTCAGTGTTTCACAGAACCATCCTTTCATGAGCAGATTGATGTCTTCAACAGTCAAGCATACGAACCGGATGGCGAAAACAGCGAAACAAAACAGAGACCGAGCTTTTGATCTGGGCGAGGGACATGATACACAGTGATATAAAAACTGTGATCAATTAATCCACAACACGATCAAACGGAACAAACTTATGTAGATGTATTCATCATATCCACGTGTATGGACATACAGCTTAGTCTATTATTCAAGCGGTTATCAGCTTTACACGGTGCAGATCTATTTATGTTTGTCTATTTGATACTGGCCCAGGGCCGAAACTTGTGAAGAATACGCGAATATTCATGACGTGCGTCTCGTCTTTATTTCATTAAAGGAATATTCGATGACAAGAGCACAGGGGCGTTGCCAGCCAGCTCACAATTTTGCTTACCATCGCATTTATGTTTCCACTGACAAGCATCAAACAAAGGTGGGTTACTCGATTGTCCCGGCAAAATGATTCATGAACCCCCCTCCTCCCCCCCCCGTCTTCCACCCATTTCCCCATCCTCCCCCCGTCTTCCACCCATTTCCCCATCCTCACCCCATTTTTCCACCCATTTCCCCATCCTCACCCCATTTTTCCACCCATTTCCCCACCCTCACCCCATTTTTCCACCCATTTCCCCATCCTCACCCCATTTTTCCACCCATTTCCCCATCCTCACCCCATTCTTCCACCCATTTCCCCATCCTCACCCCATTCTTCCACCCATTTCCCCATCCTCACCCCATTTTCCCACCCATTTCCCCATCCTCACCCCATTCTTCCACCCATTTCCCCATCCTCACCCCATTTTTCCACCCATTTCCCCATCCTCACCCCATTTTTCCACCCATTTCCCCATCCTCACCCAATTCTTCCACTCATTTCCCCACCCTCACCCGGTTCCCGATACCTGACAATTCTTTTACCTCTTTAAGGCCCGGCGCGCACTAACCCGTTTCGCCTGCTGCACGGCGTGCAAACGCAGATTTTTGATTGCTTGGCAAAGAGTTTACCGTGCTGCACACCACGCGAAAGATTACTTGCATTGAACAGATGGTTAATTTTAACATAGTGCGCGCCGGGCCTAAGGCTCAAAGAATGCACTGTGTATTGCCTGTGCTGCTTGCAAGCACCGGCACAATCCAGTGTCCGTCAGTCGCAGCGTTTTGTATTTACAGAGTACCTTTGTAACTGTAGTTTCTCTAATTTTTTAAAATTAATTCCTCTCTGCAAAGTGAGTATTAAATAGTGCGATACAAAACATTATTATTCACCCCCCTCCCCCCTCTCTCTATGTTTCATAATGGTAAAAGAACAAAAATCAAAGTCAACAAAAACATGAAAAATCATGCTGATCTTTAAGGATTAGAGTGCTGATGCAAGAGTATGGATTCATTGGGGTCAGCGTGGACCCTCGCCGACCACAACCCGTTCCTCCCGCTTTCTTCCCCTCTCCCCCACTCCTACCCAGTCTCTCTCCCCTCCCCCTCCCCTCCCCCCCCCAAAAAATCCGCAACCCCAACTTCCACTCCTACCACAACAAACACAAACTTCAGGAGAAGCATGGCCTCAGTGCGAAAGTAAACACTACCCACTAACACTAACACCGCGGTTTACATGACCTCAAACTACAGAGTAAACCAAAGGGAGGGAGGGAGGGAGGGGGGGGGGGAAGTGGTCAAATTTATCCGTCCCCGCCCAAGGCCATCCCTGGATTATCAAATTGATATTTCTGTCTCACCACCAGCTGTTCCCGTTTAATTACACCCAGCATGCCACAAACGATTCAAAGAACTAGAGCCTGTCGTTTCATTACCCAAATCCCCTGGCACCCGGCTTCCTCTGGTATTAAAAGTTAAATTAAAAAAAACAACCCCGAAATAAACCCGTGGAATTTGGAAGAAAAGCTTCGTGATATTACAAACTTGTTTCACGTGATATGAAATAAAATTACGAATACAATAAATTAGCTCGCATTAGTTAGGGCAGAGACACACTGTGTGCAGCATCAACACAAACAACAACGACAACAGCCAACTAAATAAGCAAGGAAGCAAGCAAGCTGCCAACCAGCCAACCAGCCAACCAACCAACCAAAAAACCAAAAAACCCACCAGCCAACCAACCAACCAATCAACCAACCAACCAACCAACCAACCTACCTACCAACCAACCAACCTACCAACCAACCAACCAACCAACCAACCAACCAACCTACCAACCAACCAACCAACCAACCAACCAACCAACCA